>WAAB01007949.1:145102-190162 GCA_013389865.1 Piaya cayana
AAAAAAAAAAAAAATAGAATTATTTAAAAGGAAAAAAAAAAAAAAAAAAAAAAAAAAAAAAAAAAAAAAAAAAAAGTGTCCAGAAGTAAGAAATTCACTATGAAGAGGAGGCTTGGGGAACAGTAAAATGGATTTAGAGCAAATTCTGTCAAAAGTAGTGATTTGTAGCTCTGTTCAGCTGGAGATGGGTTGCCCACCTTGAATTCAGTCGCTACTTAGTGGTTTGTCCTGAGTATGTTCCTAGAATATGTAATGTTTGTAGGAAGTGTCTAATGCTTTGTACGTTACCTCAACTCTAATAAAATCAGTTTGGAAAGTAATGCATAATGAATAAATTACAGAAGCTTGTTTTTCAGTGGTTAAATGTTGATTTTAAGAGTCTCTTCCCCTTTTTTTTCAGGTAGCTTTTGTTGTTCTAGCATTTTTAGCAGCTATGTTTTGTTCTTACCCTAATCCAAATCAAGATAAGTGCCCTGGAAACTATACTCACCCACTCAAAGTGCAGACTGTCATAATCATTGCAAAAGTAATTCTGTGGATTCTGCATGTTTGTTTTGAACGATACGTCCAGCATCACCATAGTAAAGTCAGAAGCAGAGGTTACTTCTCAATATACCGATCAACGAGACACCTAAAAAGACTTCCACTGCTGATACACTCCACAGGTGAAGTGAACTTGATTTCCTGGTTTTTTATTCTAAAGCTTTGAACTATGACACAGAGTGAACAGTTCATATGTATAAATGTATGTTTCTATAATTTCTAAAAACATGCCTATAAGCATTTATAATTTATATTTATTTTAGTCAGATGGACCTCCTGACTGACCTTTCTAGCTTGCCAGATGCATGCTGTAAAGAACTTTGTAGTGGAAAAATGCCCACAAGCATGAAGTTGAGTAAAACATCTAATTAGTTGCATTTAGTCTTAAGACATAATGTTCAGCCAGTAAGGTCTAGTTTTTGGTTGCTAGGGATCATGATTTGCATGCACATTTGTCTAGTAGGACAGGTGGCTAGACTAGTAGTCCTTCCCAAGTGTGCTATTCTCTTCTGTTTTCTAACAAACTACTTCAATGAATCTAAAATCCATCTAACTTGAGGGGATTTTTCACACAGAAATAGCAGAGGAAAAGGGAACAGAAATGGCTTGTACAGTGTTCCTTACTCTTATAGTCCCACCTCCCTTCTGCAAATATTCTGTATAGAATCATAGAATGGCTTGGGTTGGGAGGGACTTTAAAGGGTCACCTACTTAGTTCTAAACCCCCTTCCAAGGGCAGAGACACCTTCCCACTAGACCATGTTGCTCAAAGCCTCATTCATCCTAGCCTTGAGAACCTTCAAGGCATAGGGCATCCACGACTGTTCTATAATAAATGAAGTGGATTTTTTTTTCACTAGAACTTGTTAGATGGTCCTGCTTTATTTAAAACCCTAGTTTTCTTTCCATCCCATCACTAGAAGTTTTCTAGTCAGCTTGGTGAACATGGAAAACTTCAGACTGTGGTCACTAGATGGAGCTGTGAAGACAAAGATGTGTTTGGAGTTCAGTGACAAAATAGGGCTGCAGCAGGTTTAAGGGTGTTTCAGAAGAGAGGCAAAGAACTATTTCGGCTAATTGCGTTTAAGGGTGTTTCAGAAGAGAGGCAAAGAATTATTTCGGCTCATTGCAGTGTCATCTGCAATATTTAGCCTTGTCATCAGTCTGGGATGGAGCCAGTTCCTCCCCTGCCAGACAAACGAAGCATGTCTGTATGTTCATGTGCCATCAGTTGTGCTGTAGACTTTTGATGTGAAACTGCTGTAGTTCAGAAGGTGGCTGGCTCAGTTTCTGAGAATTCTGCCATGCTAACCACTTCTGATACCAATTCTATCTTGACAGTTTAGTTGACTAACACTATGAAAGAACTATACAGTCCCCTAGCTACTTTAATGGTGTTAATATGCTTATTGCTTTATCCAGACACTAGTTCTACATAGCTTTTAAACAGGAAGGAAGGAAAGACAATTTCCACACTGTATGAAGAATTAAGATTGCTTGTTAGGTCTGTAATTCAATACTTGCAAGTATCTCCCTGTGAGACGAAGGTGTTTGGGTTTCTTGCTCTGTTAGTCTCATTTAAATACTTAAATCTACCATGCCCCCTCAGCTGGAATTAACTGATGTGAGTTCTTAGGACTGGAAGGAAATTATTGGTCTCCAGGCAGTTTTCAGTATGCATAGCAGTAACAAATTTAGAAACTGCTTAAGTCTGTACATGTGTATTAGCTATTTCTCCCTTTCTTCTTTAAGCTGGAAGAATGTTTAAGGAAACTCATTCTCCTACAATTACAATCAAATGCTGAAGTGAAGCCTCATTTTGATGCCAGCAGTTGTAAGCCTGTATTATGTGTGTTAAGGAAAGTAGTGAAAGAGGCAACTAAGCTATGTAATGGAAAAGCATTACTGAAATGTTGCAGCCTAATAAAAATAGTTGCGGATGAGAGAATACCAAGTTGTTTTTAACAGCTAATTAAATTTTTACATCTGTGATATGTAACAATTGTTTTCCAGGTAATGTGGCCCTGCTTTTGATCCTGTCAGTGCAGCATTCCTTTCCTGATCACAGTAAAGTGTACCTGTATCTTATCCTTGGAGTCCTGGGCCTGGAGCTGATTAGCTCCCTGACATGCTTAGTGATTTACACAGGTGAGAGGTTATTTTTGCTTTCTTGAGTGAGACTTACTATAGCTGCTACTCAATAGTTTTTGTTTGCACTCAGACTAGCTCACTTGGGATACCTCAAGACATTTAACTGCCACTATAAATATAGAATTATTCTGTACCTGTAGAACAACTAGAGCAAATCCAAAACAAATGGGAAGTTGTCAGGCTTGATTTCCTGTCCAAGTGCCGGTAAATGAAAGGTACATGCTACCTCAAAGCTGTTGTTCCAGTGAAGTGGCAGTAAAAGCATAAGTTTTGCACAAATGTCTAGTGAACAGGCTTGTCTGTTTAGCAGTGTGTTTCCAAATGGATGCACCCCAAGCTGTGAAGCAGTAATTACTAGCTGACTTAATCAGAACTGCTGCAGAATTTAACACGTGAGACTTGCATAGTTGGTAGTATTTGTGCTTTACTTGCCAAGCTCTTCCTCTTTCCCTGGTCCCACCCCAAAAACTTTAGTTCCTCTTTTTCAGTAGAGTGGAAGACACCTTCTAAAAATTTATGGCTTTTGGCATCTGGCTAATATTAAAATACTGCTTTGTAGAACTGTGAGGAATCACATTGTACTGTCACTACTGGCTTGTGAGGTTAACTGCTTTTAGATTTGGTGTAACATAACAAAACTTGATAAACCCCTTTCCACTAAACTATTGCAGAACTATCTGTAATCTTGATAAGAGAAATGCTTCAACCGAATAGTTTTCACTGATCTTGTCTTAAACTACTTGGATTCATGACTTGCTTCAACTCAAATTAAAATAACTGGGTTTAAAAAAACCAAACACTGAAGGCACAAGACACTAAAAGTGCAGTTACTGTGGTTGCCTAAAGAACACTAGAGATCTTTACTGTTAAGTATGTATGTTTATATGACATGTAGTTCCTGCTCTTGAGTTAGATTATACTCCTGCTTCTGAAATAGTGTTTTCTGATTACTTAAAGCTAGAAACAGAGGTGACACCTTAGCTAAGTAGCTTCAGGAGCACTAGTGTCTCTGGGGTGGGGAGAACAAAACCAATGGGCAAAACTTAGTTTGCTCCTGACTACTAATCAGACAGGAGGAAGGAGAGTGGAAATACCTCCTTCAGGACTGAATGAAGCTTGAAACTTAAAGAAAAAGCCATTTCTGTGGTGGTCAGTATTTGTGTTAGTCTGACTTGTTTTGTGATTTTGTAATTAGTAATTAATCTAGGATGTCTTTTTCAGAAGAGAACTTGTTATTAGCAATATAGTGACAGCAAAATACTTCCTGTAGATTGATCACCTAGGAAGTATAGTCTGTTCTTGACTGTTCTGCAACAACAGTGAAATAAAAATGCTGTAAGAAACAAGGTCCTAGCCCTACACTATGTCTTCCTCTTACAACTTTGCAGAGGACTGAATGCTGTAGGCTTGTCAGGCTTTCCTCTGAGTGGGCTTGCATGGCTCAAGTACACTATCTGCCCTCTGGAGGAATAATGGGGAACGGAAGCATGGTAGTCCTAGAGAACTATTCCAAGAATGCTGAAGACTATAATTTCTTCACATACGTATACTTACTTTCTTGGGAAACTTGGGAAATAAGAGATGAATTGCAAAACACTAATAGAACATCAGGAGTTACAGTGCAATGCTGCCTTTTACTCCAAGACCTCTTGAAGCTCAAAGAGCCACATTGTGTCTCATAACCTGGCAGGAAAGGATAAGAAACTGCAAGAAAATTGAACTTCATAGTAGTAAGATCTGAGCCTGGACTTCCATGAGGGCTCTCAAACTCTTTCTACTCATGTCACCTAAAGGATCATGTTTCCTAGATTGTACTGTGCCAGTTCATGTACCTATCAAATCCCTTAACCAACTTATGCTAGGAAGTTGTGGGGTGTGATGTTTTGCTTTCCAGGTGAAAGAGGCTTGAAGGGGTCCACTCAGTCCTGGAACCAAGCTGAAGGAAGCCCAGAGCTTTGTTGCTAGGGAGGAATAAGGCAGTTCACTTTGGCAACAACTAACTTATTTCCTCAGCACCCTCAAAACAACAATTTAAGCTTCATTCTATAAAGCTTGTTGAATTCAGGGTTAATTTTTAGGTTACTTGCCTCAAGTTAGGGAAGAGTTCCAGTCACCCTAGGCTGCCTTTTCCTGTGGGCAGTATTAATTGTTTTCTTGTCTTCATCCCAATAACTATTGAGGTAAGTTAAGGGACTGCATGCATGTCTTTGTCTCTTGTGTGTAGTGGTGATTTTGTATTTTTTTTGTATTTTTATGTTTTAACATTATAAGCATCAAACTAAAGGGCTGCTGAAGCAAAGCATTAGTTATCTGGCTAGTTCTGAAAATAGTCTGAGAATATGTAGTATCTGAGTAGATCTACTGACATGCAGATTTTTTTTTTTTTTTCTCAAGCAGAGCGAAGGATGTGACTGGATGGAAGAATAAGGGTTCTCTAGTATTCTCTAGCAGGACAGTTTTAAGGGCTGTCCTCTACTCAGGGTTACAGTGCCCCTCTCTCCATGGCAAGCACTTGGCACATACCACTTGCTGTTAAGTTAGTATCAGCAATGAAGCTGAGAAACAATGGGGAGATTAGGGTCACTTTACACTAGCAACTCATGATCAGACCCTTTCTCATGTTAGTATATTACTCCTAGGTTTTGCATGGAAGGTAGCACCAGTTCATCCGTAGTTTTTTTCATGGCTGAATAATTATTTCTTAACTACCAGAATGTGGCATAAATGCTTATCGGTAGAAGGTTTATGTACTTGACTTATTTTGATTTAAATAATACTGCTAAATGAAAGTCATTCCATGGAATACCTGATTGTAATTCTAGGTATTTCTTCTTGCTTGTTGGAGCTATTGTATGAAATACATGTTGCCTGTGTCCTGTGAAATACTACTGCCTTTTTTGGAAGTCTATGTATATATGGCTTTAGGATGCAGAGGGAGGTATTTGAAAATCTACAAGGAATTGCTGTGATTGACCTATAACAGACTTGACATATAAATTGCTCGAGTGAGGTAAATGTGCATGGAATGAAATAGAATAGACAACTCTAAATGTCAGCTTACTATTGTAAGTTTGTTATTGATAGGATAGTGAGTCAAGCTTTAGAAGGTTTACTAAATATGTTTTTAATGACTTCCTTGCATACTTCTAACATCACTTGAAGAGAAGATTAACATTCCCACAAATAACGAATGTTGGGAATTCCACATCCATACTTTTTTGGCTTTCTGGAGGAATACAGTCACAGAAATAACTAACCTTTGAGCCTAACTTGTAGTTAACATCTGGAGGATCTTAGCATTGTTTTAGCAGGGTGACCTATAATAAACCCCATCATATTATTGACTTGACTTGTGAAGACAGTCTTTCTCTGCACTAGTGTGCATTTCTCACGGAGCCAGACTGTAATGTGGCATTAGAATGTATTGTTGCAGAGTCCCGAATGCGTACTTTGGATCTCTTGGTTCATTCCCTTAAACAGGATCTGATATTGTATGGCTTCAAATATTTTCTTTAGCTTCCTTCCAGAAATAAGGCAGAAGGTGCTTACAGCTTTTCCCATCTGCAGTCATCCCCATTCCATATCTGTTAAACTCACAGGTGCCCAGGAATGACTTCTGGTTTTGATAGCCAGCACTGCAAGGTTCACAATATGAAGGTGATTACAGCTCAGGGTTGAATACTTAATGACTTTCTGTAGCAAGTCTACCCTAGTTTTAGAGCAGGCAGACAAGCTGCTGCCTTGTTGCAGGGAGTCTAGTTAAGCTCTTTCAGAAAAACTATTTCAAGTTACAAGTTCTGACCCCGATACTAGTATTAACATTTTTTTAATGGGATGTTGCTTAATAGCCTGAATTTGGAGACTGAATCTTGCGACCTTCTCAAAGGCAACTAAGGACTCACCCTCTCTGAGGTGACAGATTACACTTTGCAGGTGTTGAGCTGTGTTTTCAAGCTTCCCCATTCAGGTCTTGACTGTGGTCAGTGCAGCTGAAGAAAAAAGCAACAAACAGAAAATCACCACTAGGTTACAATCAAGGCTGTTCTAGAAATGAGCAGAGTTTGCTTTTTTACTGCCTCTCTCCTCACCCCTGGATTCCTTTACTGTCTTTCCATCTCAAATCCTAAGGCAATCTTACAATCACATTATAGATTTTTGGTTTTAACTTGGAGCCTGGTGATAAAGCTTTTTCTTGTTACTTTCTATTTTATAAAACTTTGTTGCAGTGAAAATAAGCAACTTCAATCGTGGGAAGCCAAGACCTGACATAATTGAAGAAGAAAAGTTGTATGCCTACCCTAGTCACATTACTTCAGAGATCGGGTTCAGGTAAGATTTTCTGTATTAATCTTTTTGTTCAGCCATGATATATAGGTAACACTGACTGATGTAACTGTACTACTTTATGTAGGTTTACATATTATTTTAATTCAGTCAACTGATGCAGAGGTGGGAATAACAGCCTAATTTCCTGTGGAACTTAAGGTTGCCATTTTACATGCACAGATGAGAAGCAGCAAAGTCTTTACTTTCAGTGTAGTACTGGCAATTCCTAACGATACAGAAATCCTGAAACATGAGGACAAATGATTTGACCATTTATGGCTGGCTGCATGAATCTTTAAAGTGCTATAAATAACTGTGCTTCATCTGGTTTGGCTGACTCTGTAGGAGTTTGAGGCAAGATACTGGTGTTTCATACTGTTACTTAAAGTTTGTCTCCAGAAGCCTAGATTTTTTCCACCAGTCCCTTCAGGGAAGGAAATATGTTGTAGACAGTTGATAAATGAAGAAAACAAATTTGCATCTTTGTTCTGCACCAGCAGTTGGATATGAGATTCTAGCAAGAGATTTGGAATGTATTTCCAGTTTGGGAAGGAACTTTATAGGTGGGTGGAGCAATTAAGAGTTAAGGAAGTTCTCAGCAAAACAGAGAAGTTATCCAGCATTAACCTCACAAACATAGACTTGTTGCTTGTTGTTCTTTTTGTACCTTCCTACTGCTTGAATATTTTCCAATTGCTAAAATGTGTCAAAAATAACATGGTTTTCCATATGAGAATATATTTAGAAATTTTCAAATACAGTATGTCTTGCCTCTGTAAGTGTGCTTAGTAAAAGCTGAAGTGCAGAGATGACTAATAGTTCACAAATGTAGCATACACATGCTTTTATGGAACATGAAAGTAGATGTCCAGGTTACAGGAAGGATTTAGAGAGTTGTCTTGAATTTTGATACAATGTCCAACTTCCATCTTGATTTAAACACCATGCTGAATGCATGGTAGACTTCATTCCTTTCTCATTCAGCTTCTCCCCAGAGAAATTCTTAAATGCCCAGGGAAGGAGTCTACAACAATGACCAGCTGAGGAAAAGACTGATTATTTTTGATTAAAGAGTCAAACTTCCTGTGAGAATTGATTGCAAAACAGTTATTTTAATTCAGCCCTATACAACTCTGACTCTCTTTCCCTTGAGAGTTAAGGTCTATTGAAAAGTGAATCCTGTCAGCCCTTCAGCTGACCCTGGCTATAAGAATGTTTTTAATACTATGACCTCGACAACCTGAGCTACTGATCAGGACCTCTTGCTTGGAGTTGATAGTACAGATTATTGGTGAAGATTTCTAGTTAGGATTGCAAGCTTTGTCTACAAAACTTTTCTTCATTTTTTTCCAGCTTAACTACAGTAGTTTTTTAATTAGACCTAAGCTTTTTTCCATTTTAGCTGTCCTTCTCAGTATTAAGAACTATGTTCTAAGGGCAGTGTTCCTCCACAAAATGCTGCAAGGCTGAGGAGCAATGCTCTAATATCAGTGATGCTCACATGTATACTAAGAAGGGGAATTCCCAAGTCTGCTAGGAAGAAATAATGTGTAAGGGAAGACTAGAATATGCTCAGGCACTGATACTTGTTCTTTGTTTTCTTAAATTCCTAATTATAGATTTGACAAAACTATTTTACTGATTTTTCTCAATTAACTTGGCTTTACTTAATATTGAAGTATTACTGTCCTCGTGAAAATGGTAGATGACTGAAAGCTGGACATGTTTTAAGTGAGAGTTAAATGAGTGTATGGGAGGTTGCAGATCTGAAATGGCACAACCGTTTGGTGCTGATGCTGTTGTGCTGTAACAGGTCACTATATATAGTAGTATATCATGTATGCTACTGCAGCTTAATCAAGAAATTTTTATCTTAAACAGCTGATAATCCCCACAGCTCAGTAAAAATACTCTGCCTGGTTAAAATAAACTTCCTAATGTATGTGGGAAAATTACCAGGGGTTTCTCAGTTTTTAGCATGTTGTCTAGTTCACTAACTTAAAAGTTTCTTTAACAGTAAGAACCCTCACACTGCTACAACTTTTCTGTGATTGTCTAGCAGGAAGTATGCAACTTGATTAAGAATACGTGGTATGAAGCTTAGCCCAACTTTTTTCCTCTTCCTGCGTTCCTGTGCAAAATGGAAATTCAACATAATGCTGTTGTAGATCGCTTCCTCCCTCAATAGTTGAGATCAACAAAAATAAAACTGAAGGAAGCAACTTGTTTAAGTATTTGTTAGTTAGCTCTATCATTTTATATGTTAGAAAGCTTCTGTCACTTACTGAAATGCATATTAACTTCTGTTTCAAGGGAAAATTCAAGTTTGGAAGAGATAGTTGAGAAGCAAGGAGATGTCATAGAATATCTTCAGCGACACAATGCACTGCTCAGCAAGAGACTATTGGCATTAACATCTCAGCAAGTCAAAACTTAACAGCACTGGGAGAATTGCTATTGGAGCTATGCATGGAACATGAGGTAATGTAATATCCAGACTGATTTGCATGGATGACTTCTTCAGTCATCTTTCACATTTTGAAATACAGTTAAGCTGGAAAGATGAGCTCTACATACACTATAAATACTGTAAGTGGGCATCCTGGCTCTCTTCAAATCATCAGTTCTGAAAACTTCTGGAGCTTCAAGGATTTTAAATTCCTAATGGTTTAAGTTTGATGTGAGGCGTTGGTTTAACTTTAGTTCACTTGTTATTTTAGTAATTTGAAGCTTAAAGGTTACAGCAGTACAAATACGTAATTTCTAGAATAACATTTTTTCACCATAAAAATCTGTGTCAAGGATGTCTTTTAGTTTCTCAGCTGAAGCTGAGACTAGATATGTTCTGTCATCCCTGTTACTTCATGTTAGAGGTGTATTTCAATAATCCTATACAAAGTAGATACTTGCTTTCTAGATCAATCACCTTTTGTCAAGAAAAGGGTTAGAAGTAGCTTCCCTGGTGGGAAATATGCCATCCAACTTGGCATTTAAAAGAAACAAAAAAGCATCAGATGCCTGAGGAAAAATATCACATGTTGCACAAAACAGTGTGATGGTAAATAATTTAAGGAGTTCAGAATTCTGGCTTTAAAACCTGTAAGAGGAATCTTCAGGGCTGATGACTTTCCCATTATTAGAAGTCTGTGTCAGCTAATAATCAACAAAATTCCTACTCCTGCTGACTGAGTTAACGTAATTGAAAAAGAATACTTAAACTTTTTCATTGGTCTAGTTAACTAAGTTGTGTTGAATGGGCTTAAAGATCCTGTTAAAGATGTGTCAATTACATGTGTCCTTCCTTTTTGACTTTTCAGAAAACTTCAGCATCTTGATTCAAAAGCTTAAATGGTATATGTGGGAAGGCAAGAAGCAGCAGAAGACACAAGAAACTTCTAGAAACAAGACATTTTGGTTCTGCTTCATGAATTTGTTGTGAAAGGTGGTGAAAACCATGCTGTTCTGGGTACTACTTTGTCTACCAGTGTAGACGAAGAATTATTTTAGAAGCTGATACCTCTTTGGGGAGACAGGGTAATTGCTAGTCAAAACTGATAACAAGGCTTTCATGAGGAGTGGCATGTACTTGAAAATTAATCCATCCTACTTTGGTCCTAGTGCACAAACTTAAAAATAACTGTTTAATGTTCACAAACATGGGGGTTCTCATTTAAAGGAAAAGTGAAGGTTGGAGTATTTGCTACTATCCAACACTAGGCCATTCTCCTTAATTGCTGTTTCTTGTACACACAACCAGGATTTTATAGTATACATGTAAGGAATACAGATGTCTTTGGTTTTAGAACTTGGGTTTTGATGTAATTGTGTATCAATTTATAAAGTTTCTATGAAAAGTAGAAAAATGTAACTGTGAGGTTCATGCACAATAAATGCAACTAAGGAAGAAGTGTGAATTCTGTCATTTCTGGGCTCATGTAGAGCTGGTGAAGGCTTGCAATATGCAAATTTTGTTATGCTTAAGATCTCACAGCATAGTTTTGGTGCTTAGAACTAGCCAAAACCTGTTATGAAAAGGATAGTTGGATGAGTTTCCGTTGCTCTTCAGAGTATAGTGATACTGAAAATGCTAGCAAAAAAAAACCAAAACCCAAACCTCTAGGACCCATTTGGGAGTTTTAGAAAAGCAAGTATCCTGTGTCAGGCCTGGGCAGCATGGAGTGCATCAATCATGTGCAAAGAGACAAAAGCTAGTTACATTTTCCACTTGCATGCATATATATAAACTTTGCCAGAAGTCTTATGCATATTCTGTTACTCTACTGATTTTAGTGTAATGAACTTCACAACAGTCACATGCTTGCAAATTTGGAGCTGGCTTCTGCTCTCTGCTTGACATTGCATTTGAGGTGGGGGAAGACTACAACCAGAGGTGATTACAGAAGAGGAGACATCTGTTCAGCACAGATCATAGTGAACATGAGACATTTCTTCACAGTGAGGGTGGTGAGGCACTGGAACAGGTTGCCCAGGGAAATTGTGGCTGCCCCATCCCTGGAAGTGCTCAAGACCAGTTTGGAGAGGGCCCTGGACAGCTACTAGAATGTGTTGCTGCCCAGGGCAGAGAGCTTGGAACTAGATGATCTTTAAAGTCCCTTGCAACCCAAACCAGTCTATGATTACAATCTTCAAAGGGTAAACAGTGTCCGGAAAGACACTGCTTGGAAGAAAGCATGCTATCAGAGAGATGTTCTGATTAACTTTCAAAAAATACAATTACTTAGATGGAACTTAACTATGCTTTTGCTTAAATAGAAAATATTCCAATTTTTGTAGTAGTAACTATTACTTGTAGCAGAGCAACCTTACTGTATTTTGAGGATATTGCTCATGTTCTCTCCATGACTGCTTAAGATCAAACTTGTGTTGATCAGCAGTATTGTTTCTCATGGAACGTTTTAAGTGCACTTTTATGTATGTGCATGTTATCTCCTGCCTCTTGTAATTTATAGTGTTTTAAGTACATGAATGATTAATAATTTGCAATAACCACCCTGTGTTTTTTTTAATGCCTTTATCATGCATTTCTGCATCTTGATTTCTTAGTATATTTAAGCTTCTAGGATGAAAAAAAACAGGTGTTTTATGCCTGCATGGTCTCTAAATGGGAGTTGGCCTCTTTATTACTGGCCACTGTGGGCAAGTGCAATGCTCAGTGGGTGTCTGCACCATCCTGTGCCCCTCATGCTGGTGATGCTGCTCCATGTGGCTGCGTGTGCTAGTTTTGATGTCAGGGTGGGGCAGTGTGGCATGCAGGATTCCCTGAGTTGGTGGTGTGCTGGATGGTGTTCATAATGCAATGTAAGGCGCATGCTTGCTGCTCTATGAGTGAGAAGAGAGCTCAGCTGTGGCCTTGCTGTACCCAGCACCCCCCCAACTTTCAAATCAACAGCCAAGTCCTGGCTTCCCTAATGGTGCTGCATGTCTCTTAATCTTACCTGCTGCCAGCATGAGATATTTGTCCTGGCTGTTGTGGTGGCTCATGCTCTGCCCAGCTTCAGAGCAGCACTTGATCCGTCACCAGTAATGCAGACTGGGCACCTGCCCTGCAGCCTGCAGTGTCAGCACCGAAGTGTGGGTTGGACCCTCACTGTCTGGAGTGAAATCCATAGCATGCTGTGCACTCAGTAGCTGGGAACATGTTTTGAGAACAAAAAGTACTGCCTAGCCAACACGGTGGGTTTGCGTGTCCTCTGCTGCAAAGCCCTCTGCGGGTGTGGTGTGACAAACATGTACATGAGTGAATGTCTGCACCCAAACAGCTGAAGAAATTAGTGATGCTCTTGATGCAACTACTGCTCCTGAAAGGCATATTTACAGGTTAATGGTCTTAACTAGGTAAGATCTGGTGGACTGTGAGCAGAGCAGTAAGAAAATAATGAAAAAGAAGCAATATTTCCTAGTACATGTTGCAACTGTATCTTAAAAAGAAAATTGTGTTGTTGGTTGGGTTTTTTTGGGGGGTGGAGGGGTGGCGAGGGCAGGGTTGTTGTTGGGGTATTTTTGTTTGGTGTTTTGCTGTTTTTTTAAAATTCAGTTTGTGTCCCAGTAGCTTTTTGTCTCTAGAAAAACAATGTGTATGTTTTTCAGGTGTGGGAAAGCAACTGTTTTAAACCACCTAAGAAATACAGAATATTCAGAGGTACGAGAAAAATGTTCACAATGTGGGTTTTTTTAATAATTTCTAAATGAAATGCTGAAATGTGCTAAATATCTTGTATTGTGATGATCTTTTGCAAATGCTCCTATATAAGGAAAAACTGTTCATGTTTTGTGTTTCTGAATAGCTCATACTGGAAATTCTACATAAACACTTCAGTATTTCATCTCAAAAAGGAAATTGCTGATTGCAAAACATTTTAATTTAATGGGATTTTCATACTTTAATGTTCTATAGGGCTTGCCCCACTGAAGGGCATTCTTAATCTAGAAAATGAAACTACCAAAGGTGCTTGGGCAGACAACAATCTAACCTTGAGGTAACTCCAGAGACATGAAAAAGGATCCTCAGTGTTGGAATGAGTTAGGCTTTTAGGCATCATTGCTAACTAAAGACACAGGTTGCACTGTTTATGCTTTTGGAGTGTTTCCCACTATGCACAAATATTTTGCAGCTCGACCACTGGCAAGAGAGAGATAAAGGCCATAGACAGTAGTGAAAGATTAGTATGCTAATTGTACTTGCCTGGTGACAGTCAAGCATCTGAAACTTATTTACCATACTAATGCTTCTCTTGTTTGGTGTTGATATAAATCTTATCTGACTCTTAGCAAAATTTAGCTTTGTGTGTACAGACAACGAGGTATTTATAGCATGTGTATGTAGCGCAAGGGAAATATTTCCAGTCTTTATTCTTCTAAAATTTCCTTTCTTCCATACTGGAAGGGGAAGAGGTGAATTGTTTATTATCCTTTGGGAACACACTAATCTGCTGTTTCTCACCACAGCCTTACATTTACCTCTTTTTTCTGTCAACTTGCTGTTACATAGTTTTGTATTTCACTCTAAAATAGCCAATATAATTTAGAAGACTTATATAAACTGACTTTCAAATAAAATTTGTTTCCAATGTAAGTCTCTAAGACAAGGAGTTAATTCTAAGTTTGAGAAACTTGCATTTTGGCTTTCAGAGTTGAAGCCTGAATTTACCCTTGAATTAAGTCGTTTACTAGATTGCATCCATGCAAACATCAGTTCTGACTTTCAATACACAGTGCTTTGTATTTGTACAAGCTTTCTTTAAACCTATGCTTATACATGCACAAAGAGTTTAGTCAATTCAACTGTTGTAGTACTGTGTGCAAATACTTTATGTTTATGCATGTAATCACACCTCTGTCATGCAAAACTGTTTTTAACAGATAAAGCTTGTGCTGAGACCTGTAATTTCAACAAAGTCAAAAGCAAGTCCAGCTCAACTGAAAACAAAGTTCTTTGAAGCCCTGCACCCACTTAAATGAAATGTCAATGTAATGCTATGTAATGACTATGCAAGTCATCTAGCACTTGGAAAGGTATTCATAGTATACAACCTTTAAAGGAAGGGAGTTACCACGCATGTTGGTTTCCTCTGTGCTTTGGACAACTTCTGAGCTTTTTTTTTTTTTTGTCCTGTAATAATGCTATTTTCTTTAACTTGTAAGAACATCCAGATTTCAAGATTTAACACTCTGAGATAATAAAAAAACTTGCTTCTTCTAGGCATGAAGACAACTCATAATCTGGGTTCTGCTGTAATCCTATTAAGGTATCACGTCATGTTAGAGCGTGCTGTGATTACAGCAACCAATAGTTTTAAACTGAGTTCTCTCTATGTGGCTTTTATCAGAATTTTGTATTTTTAGAAAGTTAGAAAATATGAGGAGGATATTTATATGAATGACTTGTGTCAAAAATTGAGTAAGAAAATTTTACACAATGATCCCATATGAATCCACAGCACAATGAGAAATTCTCCATTTTCTTTAGACGTATTGGCTGTGACAGACAACTGAAGAATACAAACTTTGAAAAGTATACAAAGTTTATTTAAAATGAGATGTTATTTGAAGTGCATACTTGCTTTTTACAAAATATACAATCATCCAGCTACTTTATAAACATCTATGAAACATCACAATCAATGCTTTTTCAAAGAAGATTTGATGGTATCAGCACATCTAAAAAGATTTATTTACAATACACTGACAGCAGCCTTCCTAGGACACTTTGGTACTTGTTATTTATTTTTACATTTGTGACTGAACATGCATATATAGCTCTTTGATAGAAACATTGCTTTTCTTATGATTTTATCAAAGTTAAATGAATAATTATGATTATATAAAATATCCAGTGCCCCACCAAATCCTTTTACTCATTTATAAGACATAACTGTTAAATAGTTACTCTTCACCTTTCTTGCTTTCCTGTACTCTTTATCTGTACTTCTAAATGGAGAATAACCATGGATACATATGAAAGTTAAATAAATAATAATAGTACAAAAATATTGGTAGTATGCTTCCAATTTTGGAAAACAAATTTTTTTAAAAAAAAAAAACCTCCCAAGGTTTACCAGCAGGGTTGGTAAAGACAAGTTGGTTTAGACAAGTTTGACTACCTTTTTTAATGATGATTTTTCAAAATTCTAAAATAGGTGTGATGTTACACTTATTTTTTTTTCCTCTACTGAGAAATTTGAAACTCCCTGTTAAGCTCTGCCAATATAAATTTTCGAGTTCTTAGAGATGAGGTGTTACATGTAGACACTGATTAGAAAGTCTTGGTTATCCAGTTTTCTTCATTGCTGCTCTTTCATGTATTAGAAACAATGTGTTGCAAGACAATATTCTAATACTGGATTTAAATCATGACAGTGCTTATCTTCACACATCTTTATACAATTTACGAAAGATTTACATTTCAAGACTAGTGCAATGACTTAAAAATCAGGGTATGACTTATTTTAAGGTTTGTTTTCGTTCTTCTAATGATAGGGCTACCATGTTTTCTTTTATATGTAGGTTTGTAATTTCTGCTGATATAAAAATATGTGAAATGTGTATTTTAAAAAATAAAATGTAAAATAAAAGCTCAATGTGTTCTCCACTACCAGTCCCAGAAGAACAGCCTATTTTCTGTTTGAAGTTCTCATTCATTGTAGTGCTGTGTTCCAAATACCCCATTCATTCTAAATACAGGAATTCAGAGTACTACACAACACTGGGGTTGACCAAACAAAGGTTTCTTTTCAATGGTGTATTTTTATGCTCTATTTATAGTACTGTAGGTGGATATTTTAGGAAAACTACTATTAAGCAAATAGGTCTGTAGTACTGAATTTTCGAGTACATTTTAGCTGTCTGGTTTGGCAGCTTACTTTAAGGAAACAAATGACAGGCTTTGCAGTTACAGCTCATTAGACAGGAGGATGGGCTTGACCTTAAGGCCTGACTTGAGAGATCTGAGTTATCAGTTTTGCATGACCCTGGGTGAATCTGTTATCTCTGTGTGCTTCAGTTCTCTATCTATAGAATGAGGGATAATACCCTCTTTGCTTTCTTATTGTAAACTCTTACTATGTTTTCTCTGTATGAAGCCAGTAGGAACACTAGCGTGGTGCTGACTTTGGTACTATTACAGTAATACATTTTATTTTATTATTAAGGTAATCCCATAAAAATGTAACGTTAGGTGTTAAAAAACCATAAGTATATGTTATTAATATAGAAAAGTATAAAGAAAGCATAGACTTAACAGTTACGTGCTGGAGCCTGACATTATTATACCCTAATTACTGCCCTTCGCACAACCTGAGTTGAGGAGTCAAAAGCACATCAAATTTCTCTCAGTCCAGATAGAAAAGACTATTAAGAGTTCCCTTGGACAAATCCTTCTTAATGCCACTAGAAATCCATCTCAGGCACCTGATGTTTGATTTGGTCTTTAACTTCAGTGGTTGTTAGAAGAGCTAAAGAATTTACACTAAGTGTTTCAATCAGATGAGTTTCATGTACATCCTCTCATCACCTCCCTTTCCTAGGGTTGAGCCAAGGCACTTTGAGACAGTTTGTGCAGAAAGTGGCAGACAGGACTGCTGAATGTGGACTCTGGTGTCTTTATCAGGTCTGCTGTTGTTGATCTGGACTTCTGACTAGCTTCTCCATTGCTTTAATTGTTGTTCGTTTAAATCACTGAAAAGCCCATTACAAAATTGCTAGGGGAAAAAGGAGAGAAATAGCCATTACTGTGGGATTTGGGAAACTGTCTCATACAAAAAAACCCCATTAATTATGACATAGATGGTTGAAATTCAGGGTTATATCCTTGATATGGAAATCACAGTTAAAAAGGTTAAAAAAATCAATCAAAATGCCAAAAGCAAGAAGGTCTCTAATATAAAGGTTTTTTCACTTTTTGTCTGAAGCTTTGCTTATGCAACTTATAAAAAACCAAGTTAAATCCCCTCATCGTTTCAAATATTGTTGCAAAAAAAAAAACCAAACCAGGCTGAGAAGCTGGAACGTTCATCACCTGTTGAAATTCAGGCTTAAGGGTCCATCCTGTTTGCATCTGCAAATAGTTTTATCCATATGTACTACTCCATTGAGATCAATAAGATTACTCTAGTGACTTAAGTTACCCAGGCATGTAAATATTTGCTGAATTAGGACTAAAACCGTAAGGGAATGTAATCGTAGATGGTAAATCCTACTTAAGATAAAGGAGCTGAGTGCCCACAATGATGACTGGGAGTTAACATAGTTGGTTCAGGTGCCTGTCTCCCCTTACTCCCCCAGTCAAGCTTTCTGGATTCCTAAACTCCTTTATGAAGCAGAATTATCATTAGCAAAATGTCTAGAAGATATAGTAAGAATTAATAAGTAAGCTGTTTTGCTTTGTCATTGACTTTTGCTGCAAGAAATCAGCTCCCCGCACAGAAGGAGATAACATTGAAAATAGCTTTTATCATTATATTCCGTAGTTTAGGTGCACCTGTTTTTTGCAGCTACTGCAGCCTCAAGCAAAATGCACTATATACTGTTTCAGAGCACATTAGGGAAAATGCAATTATTTTCTACATAGACAACCTCCATATAACAGATGCTGGAGGATGGAGGGAGGGGGGTTAAATTTACTTTTCTTAGGAACTTGAAGCAAGCCATTCAGAAGCAATTCAAGAAGTTGCTGGACCTAAATTCCACTGTCCCTGTCATTCAGTCTCTGCATGTGAGATGAATTGATCCGACTGCTTATCTTTTTAAACTGTTGAAGGAATCTCATTTAATGTGCCTGTTGTTGAAATGAATGCAGGAGACGTGGCATTCAGTAGTAAAGCATCTTTCTGGCATGTCCCTCTTTCTACTTTAAGCTCAATACTGCCACTCTATGCAGCCCATCTGAGATTAAATTTAAGGTATGGTAATCTTCTCTAAACCTCACAAAGCTGCTAATTTACCATCCCATATGCACATTCCACCTGTTTCTAGGCCAGCACTATAAAGTGGAATGGTACCTTTTTGCATGGCTGTTTTGGGAGTGGTGTGGGCCCTTTTCACCTAAGCATTTTATGCATCGACAAGATGCTTGGTATAGTGCTATCGAAAGGTTAACTCTGGTCTCCCTTTCACTATTAGCTGCTTAGTAAATTGAAATATGTTGGGTCCACAGAATGTGGATTCTGCCATCATTTATTTTTAATGCTGTCATGTCCAGGACTACAAAAATTGTTTCAATATATAACGAGTTTAGAAGATGCAAAACTACTGACTGCATGTTTTATTTATCTTTAAACTGCAAGAGGCCTTGGTTTCCTTTTGATGCTACCCTCTTTGTATCTGCTACCTACCCTCTTCTGCAGTCACTTAGTATTTGAATGTATATGCCCTCGTGGGCTATAAAGCATTAATGTTTTGCACTTGCATAGCCTTTCATCCAAAGAGCTCAAAGTCCTTTGCTGACATTGATGAAGAATTACAGTCCTCTTTGAAGTGGCTAACTGCTGCTGCCTCCATGTCGCTGACAGGCAGAGCGAGGTGACTTTGCCCCAGGTCCAACCCGAAAAGGAGCCTCCGCCTGAAACGCCAGAGCATCCCGCCCGTCTCCCGCTTTGCTCGGCAGCTTTGCCTGTCGCCTTTAACTGTTTGCAGGGGAGTAGTTCGGCCTCTGTATCAGGCTCGGTTACTTGCCGCTGAGCCCGGGCGCGGGGAGCGCTGTACCAGCTCGGGGAGACAAGCGGGACCCGCTGCCGGCCGCGCTCCCGCCTTAAAGCCCCGTTTTCGGAACAACCCGCCGGAGACCAGACAAAATCACACCTGTGGCTCGGTCGAACGCCTCTTAAAGCGCTCTGAAACACAGCTGTAATTTGGCAAAGGCGCTTATAGCAAAGGACGCGCTCGGAGGTGGGAGGTCGGCGCTGTTCCCCGCCGGCGCGCGCCGCTTACCTGTCGCGGGGCTCAGGGGAAAGGCACCCTGGAGTGGAGCGGCACGCAGCGCCGGTGCGAGCAGCCGTGCCGGTGGAGCTTCCTGCGCAGGGCGAGGCTGGCTGCGGGGAGACACGGGGACAGGGGGAGGGAGGGAGTCAGGGCGGCCGCCGGCAGCGAGCGGTCCCTTGAGCCCCACTGTGTATTCCAGCTTTCTGCTTCCCCCCCCCCAAAAAAAAAAAAAGTTGCCGCACTTATGATAACTTATGATACCATGATGCATCATAGAATCATAGAATCACTAGGTTGGAAGAGACCCACCGGATCATCGAGTCCAACCATTCCTATCAAACACTAAACCATGTCCCTCAGCGCCTCGTCCACCCATCCCTTAAACACCTCCAGGGAAGGTGAATCAACCATCTCCCTGGGCAGTCTGTGCCAGAGCCCAATGACCCTTTCTGTGATTTTTTTTTTCCAAATGTCTAGCCTAAATCTCCCGTGGCAGAGTTTGAGGCCATTCCCTCTTGTCCTGTGCCCTGTCACTTGGGAGAAGAGGCCAGCACCCTCCTCTCTACAACCTCCCCTCAGGTAGTTACAGAGAGCAATGAGGTCTCCCCTCAAACTCCTCTTCTCCAGGTTAAACCACCCCAGCTCTCTCAGCCGTTCCTCATAAGGCCTGTTCTCCAGCCCCTTCACCAGCTTCGTTGCTCCTCTCTAGATTCGCTCACACCGAGACTCATCTCACACTGTAGTCCCAAAAAACGAATTCATTAAACTCCCAGATACTCATATATCTTCTTTTCCTCTCCCACGTGCCCGCACCATGTTTAAATTCTCTTTTAGTTTCCCGCTATCTCATTTGCGCTTTTGGCCTCGTTTCCCTCACCGCTCCTGGCGACGAAGGGCGCAGATCCGGGCTGGAACGACCCTTCGTAGCGTACGTGTCCGCGTTAGCCCGGCACCCCCGAGCCCGTCCCGGGGGCAGCACCGGCTGCGGGTTGTTAAAAGGAGCCATGGGGAGGCCCCGGGGCACAAGTTCCGCGGCCGGGCAGCGCTTACCGGGCCTCTGTCCGGCGGCTGGGAGGAGGAGGCTCGCCAGGAGGGAAAACACGATGCAGAGGAGCAGCTGGAGTCTCATCGCTGCGGTCGGCGTAGAGGCGCGTTCTGAGGGCCCTTAAGTGTCTGAAGGCGAAGAGCTGGATCAGGTCCTGTCCTGGCTCCAGGGGGAAGCTCCCCGCCCGGCTCACACGCCAGGGACGAGCTGCGGAGCCAGCGGCGACTTCCAGCGAGGTTAATGATCAGGCGAGGTTTGCACTACGATCAGTGCCTCCCTCTTCCCTTCTCCCTTTCCGTTTTTTTTTTTTCCCCCGTCACTCCCACTTATTTTCCATAAGCAAACAACAAAAAGTCTGTGTAAACGCTTCCTTCTGTCAGCGCATTAGGGGCAAGGAGCCTCTTGAACAATGCAGCGACTTCAGTTTAAATTCCACCCAGGCAGGTTAAAAAAAAAAAAAAAGTAAAACAAGCCCCGTTGTTCCCTCCCCCATTTGCAACTGTTTAAACTTTGCATTGCCCATATTGGTCCCACATGCAGAAGGCGCTGGTAGTGGCAGGAAATGTCGTTGCCCCCCGCCGCTCTGTCCCCGCGGAGAGCGAGCCCCGGGGACGCCCCCAGCGCCGCTCTGCCAGCTCCCAAAGCTTTCCCTCTTCCCTAAAGTAGCTGCGAAGCTGCGGCTATTCACAGTGAAACTGGTAGCAGTTAAGGCTATTAGGGTCTCTTTTGTACCGACAAGCATTTTTAAAGGATCAGAATATTCTGGGATTAATTTGCCAGATTATTTACTTGTTTATTTATTTATTTATTTGCCCTGTCGGGTAAAACCGAAGTAGTTCAAGGTGTAACTGTTGCAGCAGTTTTGGAGAGACACTTACGTTTCCACAGCCCACCTGTGCGTTGCATTCATAGAATCATAGAATAACCAAATTGGAAAAGACCCATTGGATGATCAAGTCCAACCATTCCTATAAAACACTAAACCACGTCCCTCAGCGCCTTGTCCACCCATCCCTTAAACACTTCCAGGGATGGTGACTCAACCACCTCCCTGGGCAGCCTGTTCCAGTGCCCAATGACCTTTTCCATTACAATTCTTTTCTGATGTCCAGCCTGAACCTCCCCTGGTGGAGCTTGAGACCGTTCCCTCTTGTCCTGTCCCCTGTCATTTGGGAGAAGAGGCCAGCTCCCACCTCTCTACAACCTCCTTTCAGGCAGTTGTACAGAGCAATGAGGTCTCCTCACAGCCTCCCCTTCTCCAGGCTAAACAGCTCTCTCAGCCGAGAATACACTGCCTGAAAGCAGCTGGTGCGATAAAAATGGAGATACACAAGCCTGAAGACAAGAAAGACAACCCTTGCGATGATGGTTTTAAAATCATAGTGAATTACTGGCTTCGGTTAAGATTTGGCAGGTCTTTTCCTTGTTTTCAGCCTGCTGATTTCTTGGAGTAGAATAGCATCTAGTGACCTGGATAATGAATTTTAGGAAAAGGTTGTGTTTTAAAATATGCAGGGAAAAGTACATTTCGGTTTAGATTAAAAATTACTATGACTAATAGGTAATTATTATTGAGAGTTGTCTAAAATTGTTCTTTGCCTGATTCCCTGAAGAGTTCAATATGCGGGTTTGTTAGGGTTTTTTTGTTTGGTTGGTTGGTTTTTAATTCACTTGCCCCTTTTTCCCTTGTTGTGAGTTTCCCCATTTTCTTTAAGAGCTTATTTAACTCCATAGCACATGCTAGTGCCTCCTCATAGAATTAGATGTCATTATTGTGTTTCTTTCTTAATTTGTCTAGGTAAAGTATGCCTGTATTAATTAAAAGGCAACTTGAGTACATGGTGAAAATAGTTATTAAATGTTATATTAAAATTATGTCAAGACTGATGAGGAAGCTAGGCAAAACGGTAACAAATGAAATCCTTTGCTGATTGATCATGTTGGTCTGTCATAAATAGCACATGCTTCTAGTGGCCATCTGTAAACCTGGTAGTGGTTGCGTTTTTGTTGTACAATCTCTGGCCTTTATACTAGACTTTTCTTTAATATGGATGCCACTAGCTTGGCTGAAATCACAGTCCCGTTGTGTCAGTGACAGAATTGTGCTAAAGAGGGTATAATTTTTTTTAAAAAAGTGATGGTGGAGAAGAGAAACGGTGTGGCCAGGTCACACAGCAAGTTTGTGACAGGATTAGGGTCACATCCTCAACATCCTATATCTCGTTCTGGTGCTATCTCCTCTGGGACACCTTTAGGGATATGTTCACTTCTCACCATGAATGAGAACACACTAACTACCTAGTTCATACAGCCCTGAAAATGATGATGACTTTCATTCAGCAGCAAGGTATATGAAGTTCAGACTCATTGCCTTAAGGTGAAAAGTTGTATAGACTTCAAAGTGATAGGGACTCTGTAAATAGCTAAGAAAGAATGCATAGTCTGTTGCCAGTCCTCGAGCTGTCTAGGCCTCTTCTGCATCTGTATGAGGTGACATCCACAGCCATTCTGAGGTGACATTGCCGTTTAAGGGAATTGAATAAGATACAATATTGTAAGTGCAATTTTTTTTACTTTGGTTTACTATATGCTGTTCATTCCATAGTTACTCTCTGCTAAAACTTACAAAGGTCAAGAAGATTAATAAAAACAGTCACTATAACATGTACAGCACAAATTACTTTTAAGTTTCATGTAACTTAGAGTAATAATTTGATGATTATCTACTGAAGAAATTTCTAACATGTATTACAGTCCCACTCAATAGTTCTTTTGCAAGCTGCCTTTCTTCAGGTACTTACATGTGACATACCATTACTACTTGAAATCAGGCAGAATGTAGTGATGTAAGTCTGGGTTTGTTTTTTTTTCATAGTGTTTGCTGGGGTTTGGTTTGGTTTGGTTTAAATTGGCTTAAGAGGAAAGGGAATATAAAGTGCAATGGAAAGCTGGAGGTCTGTACATAATACTTTGTGAGCTATAGTAAATAGTTCTTTGAATCAAAAGCTTCCCTTCCCTCTCATGAGAACATAAGAAAGGAATAATGATTTCAGCATTTATTACCTATATCATTGCTATCTTTCCAGCAGGCACTCAGTTCCCTATGTTCCACTTTTTAGGTTCAAAATAGTCAAATTATCAGTTTACTCCCAGTAACTGAAAAAGGCAGCACATCACAGAAATAATTTAAAGGTTACCAGAAGGCAAATTTAGGACTACTTTTCCTGGGGATCATATATTGACTGTAAGTAACACACATGGTATGTTGTCTTTTGCTTGACACATTTCAGTAAGTCACATTCAGTACTTTTATCACTTTACATGTTATAGATTGTTTTGCATGGCATTTTCAGTACAGAGTAACTGCTACAGTCCATTTGTTTGGGGGAAAAAAGCATTTAAAATCATTGTACCATTTCTGAGAATAAAATTGGGAGAAATGAAGGAAAAGACAGTGAGGAAGTATAAAATCATTTTGTCACATATAGAAAAATATAAAATATTTTGATAATTTAAATGAGAACACAAGTGATTTGAGGCACAAAAGATAAAATACTGGAAGGGGCAGTAAAATTCATAGTAATAAGAAATCGAATAAGAAGAGTTAGATGATAACAACAGGAGAGAAAGGTAATTGGGCACTTCCTAGTGAGGAGTAAGGCATTAATTATCATTCCATGTTGGGCTGCTAGTCAGAAATTTAATACTACCTTTCCATTGAAGGCTAGCATGTAACTATAACGTTATGATAAAGTATTTATCATTAATCTTGGAGAACAGCTTTCAAATGCTATCAGTATAAAATGTTAAATTAAGCTTCTCAAGTACAGAAAATAATTGTTATATGTGGCAATACTTGTTCTAACCTTTGTATCACAGGTACCTCTTTGGATAATGTCTCTTCCCCTTCTACAGATCCATAAAAATACATTGATCATTGTGGATCTCTACTGTGCTATGAGAAGACATGCTGAATGCTCAGCAGTGTCGTAGTGACAGTGAAAACTCTTACTTATTTTGACTCAGAAGTGTCAGATAAGATATAGTATCAGAGTTTCTAATTAGATTTTCTAACCTTGTATTCCCCAAATTCATCTCTCATGCTGACCCAGAGGAATTATTTCACAAACCAGACACAATCAGGATAAAAATGTTTACTTCAAAATAATTTAGTGAAGCAAATAACCAAGTCTAGTGGCAAATGTGATAAGGAAAAGTTCTAGGCTCTTTCTAGTTCCTTTCTATTACCTTTCAAGCTGATAATAGGAGCTATGCAGCAAATGAAAGAAAAAAATGCAAAAAAATTGAGTCACTGCTTGAAGGGAAAACATTGGCAAATAAATGTTCAGAGGGATAAATTTTGAAATGTTTAGGCATCTGTAACGTGGTTTTTTTCACCACAAATTTAGTCAACCTCATGGTTAAGTTTGGTCTATGCACCGGCCACAAATATAAAGGATAGTTTTTCTTCAGAGCAGGCTACAGCATCACAAGCCAAATATAACATTTGCCTTCTTCATTGACTATAATCACAAATACTACTCTTCCTAGAAAAAAAATTGGTTCAAAAATTATGATTTCATCAGAAAATGATGGACGTTGTCATTACTTTAATCGGTACTTAGAATAGAAAACCTACTCGGAAACTAAACCCTGTTCCTCCTTTTTTGCATTTTATGGTCTTTTTCTCGAGGAAAAAAAAAAATCCACATCCCTGACTGTTTCTGCTCAGCTGCCTTTCCTGTCTGGGGGGTGACAGTGCTCTGGAAGAAAATGGTGGTCATCAGGCAGAAGGAGTGCGTACCAGTAACCTGATACTGGAGACAGATGTGCTGTAGGAAAGGAAAGAGGATTCTAATAGGCTAAACCTAAAATTTTTAGGGTTTAGCTTTGGGTTTTTTTCCTTTCTAAGAGGTTTTGCACATGCATTGTAGAGATGCACAACCTAGAAAGTATGTTTTCTTTAATTTTAAACTGGGAAGAAAGTTTGCTGTGTCCACAGCAGCATCTTCAGGGTCTTACTCCAGTACAAGTCATAAGAATAGTTTTTAGAATAATAATGAAAAAGAACAACATTCTCTGGTAGACTTCTCTCTCTCTTCTGTAAACTTATGATCGGTAGAATTGATTTCATTTAACACAGTGAAAGTAATACCAGCCATGCATCCAAATATTCATAAAGTCCCTCCTAGACAGATGATTTCATCAGTTGCCTCCAGAACTGCATTAATGGATTTTCCTTTCTATTTAAGGAAAACACATTTACATGAGCTTGAAGTTGCACTCATTTTTCGGTTGTTTACCAACCTTAACAAGTAAATTTGATTCTAACATTCATATAGGAAGTATATGTTTTTAATAGGATAACAAAGAGGTGAACACTGATGCAGCAGATCCCCACCAGAGTGACCACATGTTCTATTTCAGGATTCTTCTCTGGCACTGGTCCTAATTTCTGAGCTTTTTAAATTTGAAAAGACATTTATGTTGTCTCGAATTAATGATGTTCAAGAAAAAAACCAGCAGTGTTTGCACAACACAAGATTCTATAATTAATTTTTATTTGCTGGTTAACTCTGAAATATGTAAATGCCTTGCAGATCTAGACACTTTGTGCCCTGGGTTTCAGCAGGGATACTCTGTAAAAAGTATATTTTTCATATTATAATGGAAGCTCTTGTAAGTGATCATGTAAATAAGGCAAACAAGGTTACCTTTCTGCTATACCTTCCAGAACGCATTTAGGAAAGAGAGGTGCTTACTGTACTGTATTTAACATACACGTTAGTTTTTATGTTTGCTAGGGAAAATTCAGTAAAGACAGACATATAATTTTTGTTCTAAACTGTAAGTTTTGGAGCTTCACATGTAGTTGGAAAATTATTATTTTTATCAAAATCTACCCATTTAGTTGTACAAATTTCAGTAAGTTTTTCAGATAAAATATTTAATTTACTGGAGATAATTTTCTACATAATTGATCTTCTGTTTTGGACCTGAGCAGCCATAAGCCACCACAGAATTTTAATGCGGGAAGTGCTAGGATGTGCTTGGTGGATTTCTATAGAGTTTGGAAGAGTAATTACTTGAGAGAGAATTTCAAATGACCTTCTTGCTTTTGCATAGTTAGACTTCTGACTTTGGGTAGTAAATTTGGTTTGCAGCTTCAGTATATTTTTTCCTTGTTGCTTACAGTATATCATTAGGGACATGGTATCCCATGAAGCAACTCCGTAGGAAGAAAGAGCTCAGGTTGCCATAAGGGGTATACTATGACATTTTAGTATTCCAAATAGCTGTCATCATTAATATCAACCCTCTGCAAGCCTGGCCACCAACTTGCAACAAGATGAAATGTGCACTTCACATATAGGTTTTCCCATGAGGGTTTGGACCTTTCTAGTGCAGTCTTTTGAACTTCGCCTCCTGGCAGAAAGATTGCAACTGTGCCTTGCTCTTCATCAAGGGCTAGGCTGTGGTACTGCCTTTTCTTATTTTTTTCTACATGAATTATTATTATTTCTTTATCTGCTGTGGTCAGGAAGGTCAGCTTTTCTGCTGCACACACAACTGCTGAGAGATGCTAAAGGAGAAAAGGTATGTATGATTTTTCATTTTTCCAACTTCAGCTAAGCTGAAAAGCAGGAATTGCAAGCTTATGTTCAAATAAAAGAACAAGGACAAAGGAAGTGAAGCTTTTATTTAGGAAAATGTTGAATTCTCATTGAGTTCCTACATTGTTTGTCCCTTGACTGCTCTGTGGGAAAGGCTAATGTTTTCCAGTTGCATATAGTTTTGTTTATTGAAATGTTATGCCATGCCTACTCTTAGGGTAACAGTACCTACATGATAAATAGCTGTAAGTATTCTACTACTTGTCTGAGGTATTGTATACTTCTGATGAATAACAGACTTTCCAAGGGGCAAGATTTATGTTGTAGACTTGAGACCTATATGTGCCAATATATTTTTTTAATCACTTACTCTGTATAATTAAGTTACTATGCAGTAATATAGTAACAAAGTCCATCTCACTGAAGAGAGTGCTCCGAAGAAGCTGTCAATGCTTGAATTGCTACACTTGTTAGATGTCTTTTCTGAGTAGTGATGGCCATAAATCTCATACACTAATGGTCCTACCATTTCTCTAAGTGTTGAAGCTGCACTGACAGGAAAGGTGGGAAGTTTTGAGGAAAAAAAGCAGCTACAAGACAGCACTGTAAATTGTCACCCCCTCCTAATCTCATAAAGTGATTGCTGGCTGTACGACACCTATAGCTAAATCAAATATGACCCAGTAATTTTTTTAAATGGAAAAGGGTTATCCCTATTAATGACAAGACCAAAGACTAAGTTAGCAGAGATGACATAGTAGAAATTGTTCCAATGCCTGACACCAGGTACAGGGTACAGTGAAAAAGTGTCTCATAGAAACTGAACAGCTATGCAGCAGTTGCAAGTAAATTGAGTTGATCTTAGTGTTCACCAGAGGTAACCTTGCATTCAGCCCTCGAAGATGATGTTGATACTCCAGGCTCATAAAAGTTTTGGAATGGATACTGTACTCAGAAATAGAAGAATTGAGGAAACAAAACAGCAGTCAAAACCACCAACCCTCGGACAAAATACATGCTTCATGGAAGAGAGTTTATATTAGGTTACGTGCATAACCACCTGATGTCAAGAAGTACAGTTCATGAAGTGTGTTGCATCACATCTTTAGAAACTGTCAGTTGAATTTGGCAGTGTTTTTATTTGCTTTTGAGTCTAGTAAATAACTTCAGCTTGCAAATTTCTACAAAATAGTAGAAAAAAATCTGTTACCAGGGTCCCTGAGGAACTTTCTTTTTTATATGCACTACTTTATAAAGTCTGTTTTGCAAGAGGATGTGGTCCTTGCTTCCTTCAACTTATTCCTTATAGCAGTGTTTAAATACTTTAAGAACACAAAGATAATGTTATTGATACAGAGGTGAAGATACTATATATATAAAATATGTATACAGGATCAAGGGGTTATTAGTGATTTCACAGAATTTCTTAACTATTTAAGTTTAAAGAATTGTTATTATATTTTAGCTTTATGGACTGATACTGCACAGCTCAAAAACAAATTGCATTGCTCTGTTGTGATAAGTTGTGTAAGACAATCATCTCATTCATTTTCCATGATTATACGCATAAAGTTTTCTCCCTGAAAAAACTAGATTGAAATGATGTTTCTAATGCTCATGGAAACAGTTATGTATTGTTTAAACATTTTCAAGAAGAGCCATATGTTAATAAGAAGTCAAAATTTAAAGGAGTTGCTGAAGTACATCTCACTGAGGGCTGACTTTTGATATGCTTTTGGAAACTGTCCTTCACATTTTGCATACAAAGCTACATTTTTATTTTCTTTTGTTATTTTTGTTGTTATTAATGAACCACTAAGATGAGTGGTGGAGGGTAGCTGGCAGTGGGCTTACAGGATATGCTTGGAAAAAAAGTGTTTTGTACCTTTGTAGCTAAAATAATAGATTGGCTTAATAGTTTTCCAGCATGATACACACAGGATGGAAAAATCCCAGTAAGTATATATTGTGGTGCTAACAGGTAGTAAAACACAGTTTTTCATTTCTACAGTGAGCAAATTAAATATGGAAATCAGAAAGCATCTGCTGGCCAGCCTGTAGCCCTTCTGAGTCAGTAGGCATGGGGTGGCTGTACAGTGTCCTGGCTGCCAGAGCTGCCTGGGGCTGCTTTGGCCCAGGCATTGCTTAGGTTTAGGTAAAACTATTTTTAAAAGCCTCCAGGGAGCTGTCATGGAAACGGGGATTAATGGGATGCAGTAGTCCAGGGTTGTTTCTGTCAAGGAAGTTGAGCTGGCAGTGAAGTGGCAGAGGCAGCAGCTATGAGAAGTTCTGCTTTTTCTGTGCTGTGTGGGTCTCCAACTGTCTCACAGGAACTCAGTAACCCTTTTCCTCTTCCCCTTACCCTCCCTGTGTTGTTCCACTGCTACAAGGGCTCTGTAGCAAAGGTCTGCTGAGTATGAAATCACACACCATCATCTTTATAAAGGTGTCTTTTCAAGAGCTTTGGGCCTGGTTTCAATGTGACTGCAATTATTTGCAATATTCCCCCCCACCCCCTACAGCTTTTATAATGAAAGAAAGAAATCAAAAGTGTTTACACATCTATCTCATATTCTCGATACAAGCTGGTGAGGGGGGCTGCAGAACAGGCCTTATGAGGAGTGGCTGAGAGAGCTGGGGTTGTTTAGCTTGGAGGAGGCTAAGAGGAGACCTCATTGCTCTCTACAGCTTCCTGAAAGGAGGTTGTGGAGAGGAGAGTTCTGGCCTCTTCTCCCAACTGAGACGGCACAGGAAGAGAGAGAATGACCTCAAGCTCCACCAGGGGAGGTTCAGGCTGGACATTAGGAAAAAGTTTTCATGGAAAGGGTCATTGGGCATTGGAACAGGCTGCCCAAGGAGGTTGGTTGAGTCACCTTCCCTGGAGGTGTTTAAGGCATGGGTGGATGAGGTGCTAAGGGACATGGTTTAGTGTTTGATAGGAATGGTTGGACTCGATGTTCCGGTGGGTCTCTTCCAACCTGGTGATTCTATGATTCTATCAAATTACACTCAGATTTACTCTTTAACTACAGTAGATTTCAGTAATGTCCAGCTTTGAGAGCCTGCTAAGCTTTGAGTACTCTTCTGTCACATACTTGGGACTACTGCAGAGGTTCAGATCTGCCAGTCCACACTCTCATGGGTGGAGGCTTTGAGGCACTGAGCTTTCTTTGTGTGTGTTGCACTACCCATGACACAGGCAAGTGCCTTGGTTTGCAAGCTACTTTGAGAGATGGTGGCTAGACATGTGGGCTACCACTATCCAGACATTTATTGCAGCCATTTCCTAGTTGTCTTCACTCTCAGGAATGTTCAGGATGGAGAACAATAGCTGGATGAATTGGTTTTGTGTCAGTACCATCTTGCTTCTGCCTAAGGAGCCCTTTGGTTTCCCTTCATCATACTGTGGATGCATAGTTTTCACGAGATGTGGGAAGGGTGCTGTGGCCAACCAGTTGAGAACAGCTTACAAGCTCCACAGCTTGTTCTGGCAGACAGAAAATGTCCTGCAGACTGTAGCTTGGGCAACTTGTGGATGGTATTTCAACTCAAAATCTCAGTGAAGAACGAATTTATGGAATAAGATTCAGAGATGTTCTTCACAAGACTGTTATCACTGCAGTGATTTACCCATAACAGGTTTAAATGTGCTAGTTCAGGTAACTATAGAAATAGAGAAATAGACATACTCCTGAGTGCTTATGTCCTCTGATGTGTTTACAGCCTGTTCTTAGGGCCATGCTGCCATGGTGACAGGGTAGCCTTCCTGAGCTAACCTATTTAAGGCCCTCATTGAATCCGTACTAGTTTCATCCCGATTAACCAACATTAAATGCTGTGTACTTAAGGAGTTAAATAAATTATGTGAGGGGCATCTATAATAATATATTAATATAAGTGCATCCTACTTGAAGGCCACCAACTATAGCTTCTGTTCTTTTCATCTGCTGTCCATCTCTGCCATGTAGCTGTATAAATAGACTATTATCTATTCCTGCATAATAGTTCATACATTTTTCTGTACCAGCAGCTGGGTTTCATGACTTTAAATACTTCCAGTACTAGGCATATGCAAACTATTTCAGAATTCAAACAGAAATTAAGTGCAGTCGTTTTTGGAAGACACCAACAAACTTACTATTCCTTGTCCTGTTTTCCGAAGTATAACTGTGTTATTAACTAGGACATTTTATTAGAATCTTAGCAGCAACAAACTCAGCTTACAGTTTTATTGATAAAGAGAATACTGTATAATTTTTTTTCAGCATGTATCAATAATAACTGAATTGTTAAGGTAATGTTTGTACTGCAAAAATATTTTTTCTGTTTTTTTTCCAAGAAGACCTGAGAAGAACCCAAACAGAAAGTTGAGGTTTATTACACTCTAAATTCAGCTTAAAAGACTTATAGTATTTTATTTCTAGAACTGTGGCTACATCTTGTATATAGCATTTTTATAGAGATGTTGAATAAAACTTAGTGACTTAACAGCCAGCTGGCTGAACTACCTTGTTTTCAGGGTTTGTTGCAGTTGTTACATATTAACTAACAGTGTGCTAACAGCTAAGTAAATGTTTGGCAACTGATCAGAAGCTCTAAATGAGGTCATAAGGTACAGACAGGTCCTGAGAGTTTAGGATTCCTGTGTGTTTCAATGAATTTTGTTGCTAGTAAGCATCCTTTGTAGCTTGTAGGCTCTGATCCAGAAGTGCACTTGAATGTATATGTGTGTCTTTAAGCCAATGAGTAGATGCATCAGATTCACTAAGGCTTCTGGTCTGCATAAAATTATGTACAGGAATGTATAATTTGGTAGACCAAATTGTTGTGGAATAAATAAGTTTTATTGGGAAAGTTTCAGGACAAAAAGGTGAAAGACTTGAGAATACCTTTGACCAGCATGCTAAGTTGCTACTCATTAATGTGTGTGAGCAGCAACTGATTTTATCTATGAAAAGAGTTGTTTTCTACTTGATTGCAGTTCATAACAATTAAATACTTCTAATTCACTCATGTTTTATTCCTGACTAGAAATTATCATTATAGCTGATGTGATGCCTGCAGAACCATGAAAGTAATGATTCCAGGCTAACTGGCATGTTTCCTATAATGTCATGCTTAATTGAAGCCAACTATTGACTCACTCCAGCCCACTATTTCAGAGGGAATTCTTTTCATTGACCGCATATAATCTCTGGTAGTTTTAATATAATTTAGATTGATGATTTGACTGTATTGCAGCTGCCACTAAATGGAATGGAATAAGTAGAAATGTATAAAAGAAGTGTTTTCTTTAAAGCGGTAATTTATAGGAAAAATATCTTCAACATATTTCTATGTGAACAGGGGAGAAGATCTCAGAATCTTTTCATTTTATACTGGAAAACCCATGACCAATTCTTAATATTGAGCAAACAAAACAGAATTGAAAATTTGAGTTATTGGACATTTGAATGAGACAATTCTCCTAGTTAGTGGGATAGTGACCACTAAGAAATACTGGTATAAAACACAGAGGAGGAAAAGCATTTTCTTGATTTTTTTTGTTGAAATACTGTCAGTTTATCCAGAGTTTCATTATCTCTTCTGTTATCAAACAGGAAATCCTATCTTTACTTTGCTGCCCCTGAAAGGTAGTCTTATCAACCAACCATTCTTCACATTTGGTTCTCCAAAGTTTTTTCCACTTCTGCTATCTCACAGAGTGATTAGGTCTGAAAGAAGCAGGTGGAGCCAGCCTCTGTTTAGCACTTGTACATACCATCGGATATTTTATTTATGTGAAGGCCGAAAAGGTGATTAATCTTAACAAACTGAGGCTGATAAAAAAAGTGACCTCAATTTCAGTTTGTTCAGGATTCCACTTACAGAAAATATAATCGCTACTCAGCAGACCCTTGCCTTCAGTGATGTCAGAACTGTTTCACAGTACTATCATTGGTTTTATCATAACACCAATGATTTATTACGTATACAAAACCAAGTTACCTAAGGTTAAACATCTTGAACTGGTATAACTTTAGGAATGTGTTTTGGGGTGGGGTATTTTTGCTTGCTTTTTTCATGAAAAAAGGGAATAATCTTCACTGTATGGTCCCCCTTTTTAATAGGTTTTGTTAAAATTCAGGTTTTATATCTTAATGAAGATCCAGAATGGTAAAAATAAAAAAATAATTGATGCTGAAGAAGATTTCTTTTGTTTCAAAAAGGTTTTTATCAAATTATTTAAAAGAAAAGTCACAGTGACCTTTTTGTAACTAATTTCTCCAAGGTTCAATATGTAGATGTAATCCTGTTCTGAGTACCAACCATGATATAAGGCAGCTCTAAAAGATCAAGACAAAGCTAAATCCTTGTAATAATTTGAGTGAGATTTTAATAGTTATATTTTCATATTTTTTAGATGTTCGTAGCTCACTTATCCATACAGAAGGACCAGCAGAAGCACAAAATGTATCAAATATGAGGTAGATCATATACTCATTGACTGTGGTAAGACTGTCTCTTTACTTGAAGGAATACATGGGGGAAATTTGGAGAACAGAGATTTTTAACAATAAATGCATATTTTATTTTAAACTTCTAAATTAAAAATATTCTTACTTTTGTAAAACGACATGGTTATTCACACATTGACTTGGCATCTGAGATCCAGCTTGTTGCAGATTTCGAGTTCTCACAGCAAAGCAACTAATTATTTCTGTGGGGGCTTTAGGTTTTGGTGGTGTTTTTTCCCTTCTTCACCCCCACCCCCCCCCCACCCCCCCCCATTCTCCTTGCCTATCCATAAGCCCAAAGGATGTATTCAGATAGCACAACAATTTTACTTTTGCTTTCAGTTTGTTCTCTAGATATCTAGTTTCCAGGTGATGAAAGGAGATCTTGAAAATTGCATTTCTTTTTTTTCTTTTTTTGTTAAGCAATGGAAAGCACACCCCAGTGCAGACAGAGACTACTTTTGTCTCTCTGACATGTACACATGATTTATACAGCCTTATAAATCTTGGGTGTATGGGACTATGTGTCTTACAAATGAGATGAAGAGTGTCGCTTTTGGAATGGGTTTGTTAATGCTGGGAGAGATTAGTATTCTCTCCCTCTAACCTCTTGACCACCCCTTGGTAAAATAGCATGGTTTAGAGTTAATGAGATTAATCACTTGTATAGCAAACATCTTCATTTTCAAAGTCAGTGCAAGCTGACACCTGTATTGTTCTGTATTAGAAATAAGATGGTGTTTCAAAAGAAAGAAATAGGGAGGAAAAGGTAACTTATAAAGAAAGACCTATTGTGTTTAACAGTGTAACCTTTGAAAGGCCTTGGCTGTATTTATACCTGTTGTAGTAGTTATGGACAGTCAATCATATAATACATATTGGGCAATTATATCCTTTTTTAAGTAATTTCAGGGACTTTTAGAAACTTTTCCATTTCTTTCTATCTTTTCAGGTTTGTATAAAAGGTCACATCAGTCCCTAATACTGTGGAACTATTTATCCCCACAGTAGCTATAGTCTTTGAATTTTTATTTTATCGAGACCAATCTAACAATTATCCTGTATGAAGAAAAAGGCTCCCCAAATCAAAATACATTTTTCTCTATTTTTGGGAAGAACTGAAAGAATCAGGATGTTCACTTATTCTAGGATTAGACAGTCACTAATTTGTATGTCCAGAACTATCTTTGTCTGACAAAAGTGAGGGATCCCAGCATTGTGTACTGATGAGAGTAGCCCAGTTAATAAGGTTGTTTTAATTCAAAACATATAAACTTTTTTTTGTTAAAACAGATTTAACACCTATGTTTAATAGCCCTCTGAACATTTACCCATTAACACACATAGTAAAAGATCTTTCCAATGTTCTTTACAGAATCATTCAAAAACTACCTCCAAAAAAAGTAAATATAGGTGAATATTTGATATTCTTGTGTAAATGGAGAGGTGGGAAGAAATAAAAACCTTAACCCAGATCTAAAAAGATCTTCCTGTAAAAGCAGAAAGTCTTTTATTTTTAAAAAGTGCTAAGGAAGTAGTTAAACTTGAATTTTCACAAAGATTTATTTAGAAAGGGACTTTTGATTTCTTTTTGTCAATTACTTATTTTGAAAAGTAAGTTTGGTACAGAATTGCATCAGTTTGTTTTAATTGCTCACACACAACTGGAGAACGTGTTCATTTGCTATGATCCTTGTTTATCCACAGGTGTTGTTCTGACTTAATTTATATAGATTCTGCAGTTCATTGGCACTGGTCCTTTTTATAACAATAATGGTGATTTATAATAGTAGAATCATAGAATGGTTTGGGTTGGAAAATGATTTGAGATCATCACATCCAACTATTGATCCAGCCCTACTCAGTCTGCTGTCAGACCATGTCCCCAAGTATGACATCTACTTGTCTTTTAAACACCTCCCTAGGCGACTTAACCACCTTCCTAGGCAGCCTGTTCCAATGCTTGTGAACCGTTTCAGTAAAGAAATTGCTCTTGATATCCAACCTACGTCTCCCCTGGCACATTTTGAGGCCATTTCACCTTGTCCTGTCACTAGCTACCAGGGAGAAGAGACTAAGCCCCACCTTGCTACAACCTCCTTTTAGGTACTTGCAGACAGTGATAATGTCTCCCCTCAGTCTCCTTTTCTCCAAACCAAACAACGCCAGCTCCCTCAGCCACGTCTTGTAAGGCTTGTTGTCTAAACCCTTCACCAGCTTTGTTGCCCTTCTCTGGACACGCTCCAGTATCTCAATGTCCTTCTTGTAGTGATGGGTCCAAACTGAACACAGTATTCAAGGTGTGGCCTCACCAGTGCCAATTACAGGGGAATGATGACTTCCCAAGTCCTGCTGGCCACCTAGTCCTGATGCAGGCCAGGGTGCCATTGGTCTTCTTGGCCACCTAGGCTCATATTCAGCTACCTATCAATCAACACCCCAAGCCATTTCTCCTCCAGGCAGCTCTCCAGCTGCTCCTCTCCAAGCCTGTAGTGTTGCATAGGGTTGTTTTAACCCAAGTGCAGGACCTGGCACTTGGCCTTGTTGAACCTCTGCTGACTGATCCAGCCTGCCCAGGTCCTTTTGTAGAGCCTGTCTACCCTCAGGCAGATCAACACTCCCTGCCAACACAGTATCATCTACAGACTTACTGAGGATGCACTCAATTCCCTTATCCATGTCATTGATAAATATATTAAACGGAACTAACCCCAGTACTGAGCCCTGGTGGACAGCACTTGTGACTGACCATCAGCTGGATTTAACTTAATCCACCACAACCCTTGGTGCTTGGCCACCTAGCATTTTACCTAGTGAAGCATATGCCCATCCAAGCCATGACTCACCAGCTTCTCTAGGGGAATGCTGTGTGAAACAGTGTCAAAGGCCTTACTCAAGCCATTTTCCTCATCCGCTAGGCAGCTGACCTGGTCATAGAAGGATCACAGAATCACAGACTCACCGGGTTGGAAGAGTCCCACTGGATCATCGAGTCCAACCACTCCCACAAAACTCTAAACCATGTCCCTCTGGACCTCGTCCACCCGTAACTTAAACACCTCCAGGGAAGGCGAATCAACCACCTCCCTGGGCAGCATATTCCAGTGCCTACTGACCCTTTCCATAAAAAAATTCCTCCTAATCTCTAACCTAAACCTCCCCTGGCGGAGCTTGAGGCCATTCCCCCTTGTCCTGTCCCCTGACACCTGGGAGAAGAGGCCAGCTCCCTCCTCTAGGAGATCAGGTTAGTCAAGCAGGACCTGCCACTCCTGAACCTATACTGACTGGGTCTGATTGCCTGGTTGTCCTGCATGTGCCACATAATGGCATGCAAGATGATCTGCTCCATAGCCTTCCCTGTCTCCTTCCAGTGCTTATTGCAGATGGGCACCACATTTGCAAGCCTCCAGTCAACTGTTTTGCCAGTGACAGTTTGTTTTAAACAGTGTGAGTTATAACTCCCAAACTCCATATGTTTGGTATTTTCTAAACTAGAAGCAAAATATGGAAAATGGTTATCATTAGTTTTGTGTACATTTCAAAAAAATGCAATGACCATCAGAAATATATTTGCCCTGATCTAGCAATTGTGTAAGCCCTAGCAAAGACAGGTAAAGAGGTTTTTATACTGTGATAAAATCTTATTCAGAGTAAGAGATCATGGAGAGGTCAAAATTCCTGATTATATTAGCAGCATAGTACCTTTTCAGCTTCGGCTTTTATTACTAACTCTTCTGATTAGATGTGTTGGTCATCTGAAGTAAATGAGATCACACACAGGCAGCCACAGGGACTAGTAGTGTAGCTGGATGCAGCCAAGGCACACATGGACTGGCTGCCCAGACCAGTCCTTCATGCAGTTTGTCAGGGGCTAGTTACGCCTTGAGCTACTGGGCTAGAACTGCTCTTGGGAAAAGAGGTAAGGGAGCTCAAGCTTCTCTAGCTTCCAGACCATGGAATCCTCTTTTGAATAGATAAGATCTCTTCTTAATCTTCCCTCACTATCTTTAGGTAATGTCTGTCATTTTACTGTTTTTCCACAAGGCACTCTCCAGAGCTTCCTTAATTTTCCTCAGGAGTTTTCTTTTTTGCATGGTCTTTCTAAACAACTGCCTAACAGCACTGTGACTGCTAGTGTCAACTCTACTTTTTCCTCTGTGGCTTGTATCCTGAAAGCAGTATAGCCTGAGTTATACAGGCTCTGCTTTCAAGCTAATTGTTGCAAAACAAAAGCCTAGAGCCATCTGATCGGTGAGCAAATGCTAGTTTATTCAGCTTAGCCACTTTACTATATACCCCATTCTGTTACATCCCTCTGTCCCCACGAGGGTGACTACAGTGTATTATTGGTTAAAGGTAGCTGTCCATAAAGCTATTGCTAACATATTATTGGCTACACTACTGCATGTGCTAAGAAATCAAGTTATGCTAAAGTTAGCTATGTTGACAGTAGTGTGTGGCGATTCCCACCAAACTAGCTGGTGTTTATATTTTCGCCTCTCTGCTTCAAGGTCTTGCCAACTGCTCAGCACCAAGTCTCACGGCATCCAGGCCACCTTCTCTGTAAAATCTTCCCACAGCTAATGAACCTTGCCACTCGACTGTGCTAATGTGATCTCACTACTTGTAGTTCAAGAGCTTCCTTGATCAGACCTAGGTTTGATGCTTCTGCATGGCTCTCTGCAGAGCAGGGCAAGCATGCTTTTAGCTGAAGAGATCATGTTCTATCCTTTAACCTTTTCTCAGCTGCTGTCCCTTAGACATATCTACTGTAGAATATCATACTAAAGGGCATCGCCAGCCTTCTAATGTTGCTGCAGTTTTATCAGTAGAAGTATTTTTTCTGTTGACACTGTTATTTCTTTATTCTGGAGTGGAGATATTGTGATAAAAAATTACATTGTCAATCAAACTAAAAAGCAGTAAAGTCTAGGTGTTGATAAATTTTAATGTCTGGTGAACAGCTTTCTAAACAGTTCTTGCAAGGGAGTTTTGAAGTAGTTGAGATACTCAAAATCATGGAAAAAACTACCATGTAAAGCAGCCCTGCAATTGTCGTCCATACCAATATGTGAAAAGCTTTTTCCAAGATTATTTTTCAAATAGGATAGGAATTTATAACTGTGCCATGAACTGTTCTATGTCTGATTGATTGCATATTTAAATTTTAGATTTTCTAAGCAATTTGTTTCATGGTGATGAGCAGATAAGGCGAGGAAAAAATGAGAAGGGACTATCTTTACAGTTATCTAGACTTCAAGTTACCCAGACTAGAATATGCACATTGTTACATTCTTTCTTTTCTGCATTTTATGCGATCGGAGAGGTGCCTGAAATGTTCCGGATGCTTTTACCTGTACTCTACAGAACTGATATGTATTGGAGAACTCAGGTTAATATAAAGACATATTAATTACATTAATTTGTTGGTCAATACAAAAGTGAGATGGAAGATTGCCATCATAGGAATGAACATAAAATCTGAATTTCTTGAATCAAATAGTTTTGAACTTTTTCATATATCCTTGAGGAGTCAAAGAATGCTTATCACTGATGCATGAAAGAAATGCAGTTCTAATGTCAGTTTGAACTACGTTATACATGGGTATAATTATCAGAATATTTTATGGGGATCACAAATGTTAAAACACGTAGCTTTAGGCCACCACAGAGCTTTAGTGTGCTGCAAGTTGAGTGATGTTACCATGTCTTCCTGAATGTATTAGCATCTGGAAACAGAGGTTCAGAGGCCTCTTAACATTTTAGGTTAAGTCTAAGTTTTGAAATTTCCCTGAAAAACAGAACAGAAATAGAACTAGCATTTCAGAATAAGCCATGATCATGTGTTCAGGAATAACTGGACATAAAAAGAATTACAGTCCACTACTGGTGATCTTTAACATAAAAAGCTGTTTTCTTCAGCTTGTGGTATGCAAACAGAAAAAAAGGATGTTGGGAATGCTGAAAAACAAAGCACGGAAACAGCAGGTGAACTCTGTTGGTGTCCTTTGGGAAGGAATTTAGTCAGATTTATCTGTAAGGCCATGTTGTCATAGCATCCAGTTATACTGGAGACCAACTGACCATCTCAGTGGAGGTAAGGTGAGCAGAACCACAATGGCCATGGAAGGTGGTGTAAAGGCTGGTTTATCACAGACAGTAACTTAAAGGTGTCCAGCCATGTAAAAACAAAGCTGAGCTGTGGGGAAGTATTACTAATGAGAAAATATAGTCACTTTAATCGGTGAAACTCTACAATGTCAAGGCTGCGCACACCAGAATGAGCTAGAGGATCAAGGGCAGAATTCGAGTTTGTCTCATTTTCTTTGTTACTGCTTGGCCATGAGCTATTACTTTCTCATCACTGAGGTCAGTAAAGAAAGTTGAGGAAAAACATTACATGCTAATTTTTTGTTTTCTTTTTTTATGGAGCACTGCCTAGATTTATGGATTCTGTCTTAGATTCCTCTTTATTATGTTGTTAATAATTCATATAAGCAAGGCATGCATTTAGTCCTTTGTGAAATTCTTGATCTGCTAAAATTAGAGGTTGCAATTCAGCATCCTCAAAAAATTTGGTTTGATGCCTTAAAAGCAACCTTTAAAATATCTTCAGGTTCATAAATCAATGTCTGTTTGACGTAAATGATTGGAATTGGAGGTAGTTTAAAATAACCTTCTGTCCTTAGCAAAGGGAAGTCAGAACTTAACTAAAAGTAAAACTTACACATTTTAGAAGAAATCTCAACAAGTGTTGAATTACTAAGGCACTGAACTTTTTTTTGTTGCTGTAGGACCTATATGACATCAGTTTCTGGTAACTGCCATTATATTACTATTTTTTAATGAAACTGCAATTTCTTTATATTGCAGTCCACTGAACTTTTGGGGGAATTATTTGTTTGGTTGGGTTCTTCACTTGTTTTTCCCAGATATTCAGCACAGGCAACCAATTCAGTCAAAAAAGACAATAGGAGATGAAAGGCAAGGACACTGGAAAAAGTGTCTAGATGTGGGAGAAAAATTTCAGTCAAAAAAATTAACCTCTCAAAATTTAAGACTACTGGAAATCACTGCAACTTCATATATAGAACTGCAATACCATCATTGTCACTAGAGAACTGTCCAGCCTGAGTGGAGCTATGGCTGTTCTCAGGCCTCATTTCAGTGGGCCATCACTAAGTCTGTTATGGCATGTATCCAAGGGCTGGTTGCTGAAGAGAGATCAGTTAAAGCACTTGTTAAACTGCTTTACTGGATGATGTCTTTCAGTCTGAATCTGCAAATACTGGTCTGGCTTCACTTGCAAAGTTTTGACCAGTCCTAATTCCCTTTAGTGACAAAGATAAGGAGGCGTTGTACAAACTTGTCAAATATGTGACACAGGCTCTTGGGGAAGACCTTGCAAGGTTCATGCATCTTTCTGGTGGTCACCATCCTACTTAGTAATGCTATGAACAAAGGGAATAGGGTTCTGTGAAGAGAAGAAGTAAGAGAGGAGCCTAAATTGGAAAAGTTTTGTCAGAGATTATGTGAGCCTTACCTACTTTCTGAGGAGGGAGAGAGATATTTAGTATGACTGTTATCAACAGGCAATTCAGCTAAGCAAATATATTACAACACTTAGATAGTGAGGCCACCTGTAACCAAAACAACAAAAGCTACCTCTCTGAAGTAATACTGTGTTTTAGATATCCACCTGAACAAAATAAATACTTTAAAAGCAAACATATGAATATAAATTGCTCCCAATAGGAACCATGGCCAGCATCTTTCCTTACAACAGAATGTTGATAAAGACACGTACTATAAGCCATAGTTGAGAAATGCCATTCGTATTGCCACTGAGCTTTTTATGTCATCTCCCACTTACCAAGTCTATGGGAGATATTTGGGAGAAAGAAGTGCAACAAGATAAGAGATGTTATGAGGGCAAAAGATAAAGAAATAGGCACTTTGATGAAAGGAGATAACTAAAACACTTATGGACAGGTTTTGGCCAAAAACAGGAAAAAAAACAATAGAGAATTTAAAGAATGAGGAGATGATGTACTTTCTTCAAGCACTGAGCTTACTATGTTGTGGACGAGTAGCAATGGATGCTGATGTCTACACTTTATTTTCCTGAGCATACAGATTGTATGTATCAATTGCTTTTTAATCAAGAAGTATATCATATCTTTTTCTTTCTCAGTTTCTCTTTCTTTTTATAGTATTGTTTTGTTTGGTTTTTTTTTCTCTGCTAGAGTTTCTTCATCCATGTTTTTCTAGTGTTGCTGAGTTTGGTTTTGTTCATATGACAAAAACCTGTTTTTCTTGCCAGTTATGCTTTCTTCAGTGCTCATGATGCCAATAATAATGAAACCATTATCAAAGAAGCATTATGCCTGGCTGAAACTTAAGAAGAGCAAACCAAAGAAGCATAATGTTTTCCTGTTGCATGTGTTTATGAGCAACTATATCCAGTGAAAGCTCAACAAGGTTAGCAGTACAAAGGCTTTCACCGAATACTTCAAAAAAAAAAGTCAAATAATCTAGAAAGACAGACTAAGAGCCAAGTTGGTAAGAAAAGTCTTAAACATCTTAGGAATCATTTAAGTGGTGCAACAAAGAGAGGTAGTTCTTGTACTAAGTAATTAAAAGAACTCCAATATAATGGCTTTAATACAAGATCATGAGTAACTACTGATAAAAGGGATAGACAAGAGTAAAAAATGTTACTTCCAAAACCTATTTCTTGCTTGATTACCTGCTTTCTTTTCATCCTGCTTTTTCTTCTTTCTCTAATCCCTCTAACCATAATTCTTTTTATATTTCTCTTTTAGTTTTGTCCTTCCTCTCTGTTTCTCATTTTGTTACCTCAGCTTTCATCCTCCTCCCAGACACTATTCTTCTAGACCGGGCCTTGTTTTCTTACCATTTTCTGTAACTCAGTTTGAACACGCAGGGCCACAGTACCTACAGTGTTAGTAGCTTACGCCATCTGCAGTAGCTTGGGTTCAGGGTCTTGAAAGGAAAAGAATAAACAAATCTCCAGTTTGTGCCATGTGACTGTGCAGATATTTGTACTTCATTTAGTGTTCATTCTTTAAGATCATGTGTTGTCAGTCAAAGATGAGCAGTGTTATAAATGTCAAGAGGGTGGGAGGTTTAAAGAATGTTCAGGAAGAGCCAACTTTTGGGTGTTTTGTATTGTATATATAACTGCTTTGTTTAAATCTACAACCAAAACCAGTCTAAACTAAAAAAAAAATTGTTTAAATCAAATAAATGATGGCTGAAAGCTAGTTACTTAAATATTGGTAAATTTTCTCAAAAACCATAAACTAGATGTAATGCATAATGATTTGAAACATCTGAATAAATATAGTAGTTATAACAACTCTATAACTAATCATTTTCATATAAATAAATACACTAATTTATGATTTTTCACTATCGCTTTTTATTTTAAAAGGAAGAGAGAGTGTTACCCAATTAATACTAAAGGATAAAAAAGGATCTGAACTAAAGGATACAAAAGGATCTGAATGCTGTTCTGAGGCAGGGGTAGAAAACAGAGGGAAAGGTGCTGTTAAAATAGGGAAACATCTTCATGAGAGTGTAGGCATCCTATGGAATTAATTCCTGAAGAAATCTAGTGATTGTATGACTGGCTTTGAGGTGGTTAGCCATGAAAACTGTGACTATAACTATGTCTGACTGCAGACTTCAGGTCTGAAAAGAAATTTCTGCATATGTATGCAGAATTGGTTCAGCACATTAGAATGTTGTTAGCTGTTTTCTGAAACAAGTGGTAATGCATAATTTTAAAAGATACTTGAAGTTCTAGCATGGCAAAAACTTGTAGCATAGATAAAATGTGGGTATTTACTGTAGAGAAAGTTTTGAATCACATACCATATTTAAGCAAAAAAACCTAACAGTCTCAAAATGATAAAAATTGTGTACAATGATTAAAAGAATGGCAAGAAAATCCATACGTTTTAGTAAAGAGTTTTATTGTCCTTCAGTTCTGCTAGTCTTCCTTAACAGGGCTGTAAATAACACCACTCACATTGCCTTTAAAATAAAAACCTAAGTGAAAACAAGAGAGGTAAAATCTGCAAGTTACTCCTCCTAAGGCCATGACCTCTTCCATTTATCACAACCAGTGCAGGTAGATGTGAAAGCAGCCATTCTGAGAGACTACATGTTAATTCAACTTGTAGATCAAGCTTTGATAGGTGCTGATATGAGGGGATGGCAGAGGCCACATGGAAACTGTTCACAACACACCCGTTATTTTCCTGCTTCCCCAGGATACCCGAAGAAAACAGAAAAAGTGAAAATCTTCCATCTCTATAAGCAGTTCTTCACTCCCCTCTCACTAATGGATATGCAGCTCTTCTGCAGGAGTATAGTGTTCTAAAGCCATACTGTTTCACTCCAAATAATCTTTTGCTTGAGAAAAAATACACTGAGGCATAGTGCCAACAGTCAAAGTGCTATGTTTTAATCAGTTATAATTTCAGTTATTACTTTGGGCTCTCAGCCAAGTGTAAATTAAATAAAGTGTTAGCAATTTCCACATTAATGGATAGTTAAATGGAACATCTAGTAAAACAAAGATAATACTATTAAAATAGTAAGGACATCTCTTTGATGTACTGTTCAAAACTTCCTATGGTATTTTTTTTCTGCTGTGTTAAATCCATATGACCTTTACTATGGTCATCATCCAATGATAAAAATATGGATAGAAATAAAGACAATTTCATGCCAACAAACCTTCCCACTCAGAAAAAAATGCTTTTCAAGTTCATCTGTTTTGCCCAGTTGAAGAGATTGTAACTTTGTATCTCATAAATTACTTCCTCATAGAAAACTCTTATGAAGAAGGTAATGGATAGATTTTTTAAAAAAATAGAAAATATACACCAAAGAGTAGTCTTAAAGTCTAAATTCCACAGCAACAGCCCAAAAGGACTATGCAAACAGACTTATAATCTTTCAGCATAACTTCTTCCTAGGCCTAATTTGAATTCAGCTCTTTAGAGTCAAAGTATGTGAAACACAGTAAGAAGTCAAATTGCTTTGGCTGATTTCTATCAAAGCAGGTAAGCATATTAGACTTCAAGTTTTTGTCCAGGTACACTAACTAGGTCCATTCACAAGTCGTACTCTGTCTAGTGGCTTGCTGAACTCTGTCCAGTGGCTTTTTATCACGAGTGCACTTTTACAGAATCACAGAATCACAGAGTCACTGGGTTGGAAGAGACCCATCTGATCATCGAGTCCAACCATTCCCACCAAACACTAAACCATGTCCCTCAGGACCTCGTCCACCCGTAACTTAAACACCTCCAGGGAAGGCGAATCAACCACCTCCCTGGGCAGCATATTCCAATGCCTAATGACCCTTTCTGTAAAAATCTTCCTCCTAATCTCTAGCCTAAATCTCCCCTGG
>WAAB01007949.1:190194-214252 GCA_013389865.1 Piaya cayana
TTTCTGATACAAGCCAGGATGCCATTGGCCTTCTTGGCCACCTGGGCACACTGCTGGCTCATGTTCAGCCGGCTGTAGACCAACACCCCCAGGTCCCTCTCCTCCTGGCAGCTCTCCGGACAGACTTCTCCCAGTCTGTAGCTCTGCATATGGTTGTTGTGCCCCAAGTGCAGGACTCGGCATTTGGCCGTGTTAAACCTCATGCCGTTAGACTCAGCCCAGCAGTCCAGTATATCCCACTCGTTCCCAATTTCTGTGCTTTATTGCATGTCATGAAGCAGTACCAAAAATTGCAAACTGGACTATTTTTTAACTAATTATGAATTGAAGATGAGTGCAACAAAGTGTCTTTAATTTTAATTAAAATGTAGTTTAATCTATACAGAATACTGATTTTTTTTTAATGATTGGTCTGTCTCTGTTAACCTCAAAAAAGTTATGTTTTCTAAAGTTAGAGATAAAGGCATAAATGGCTAATGTATATGTATTTGTGTGGTCTAGGTGCTACATGGCTTCATTATCACTATACTTTATGAGGGCTGTGATAAGAAAAATGAGAATACATTCTGAATTCTTTCACTTAAAAACAGGTGAATGTTGGGTTTAGCACTTTAATATTACTTTCCTTTAGAATATGTAAACATAAAATCCCATGAATTTGTGTCTGTCAATTAGATTTTAATAAATACAAGATTTATATATATCATATAAAGCAAAGCAAAGGGCTACTCTGTAGCTAACCCCTTAAAAATTTGCTCAGACTAACACATAGAGGTTGTTTCTTAACTGAATTGGAGATACACTATCTATGTTTGACCTTTTCTTTTTTTGTGTTTTTTTTTCTCCCTTCTGTGCTGTATGGTAACATTGTCTTTGAAGATGGTGTTGCTAGAATTAATCACTTCTCCATACACGAGACTACTGGCATCCTGAATTTGTTACATCAAAGGATATTGACTGAGAAGACAAATAATCAAATGACCCGTAACACAGGTAAATGATACTCTTGGGATCAAAGGATTCCCCTATGAATACTGTGTGCTGCTCTGTTCTGCCAGTCATAGAAAGTGTCATTTGGTTGCAATGACTGTAGTGAGGTAGCTTTTGTCAGTCCTTCAAAGTGGTGCCTTTCCAAACAAGATCTTCCTGTTTATTTTCCTTGTTTGCCAGTTGTTCAGAAAATACTAAGCCAAATGTAAGATTTGGTAAAAAATAAATTCATATGACATGGCTACATTAGTAATTGCAGGCTGTGCTTCTGAACTCCTTTCAAGTGAAAGGGAAGACAGTTACTAGTAGTCCGCTTTGGGAGTGGATAGAGATGGCCAAATGTGAATTGTCTGGTTCAACAAATGCAAAAGATTTAAACCTTTAAACCTTTTAATCATATCCTGAACAAGACCATCATTTTTAGTCTTCTTTGAAAGCTTAAGATGTAAGAACCACTCCTCTTCTAGGACAAGAGTGACCACATAGAAAGTTAGTGTAGAACTACTGTACTGTATTTCATGCCATAGCTTAGAGTGTGAGAGCTTGGTTGCATATAAGTGCCGTGACGTACCTTATTTAAGTATGTTTTCCAAGGGATATTAGATGTGTTTGTCAGTCCCCTCTTCCTTTACTCATTCCTCACTTTTTTTTGAAAATAAAGGTCTTATTCAGCTGTCAATATCAATACTTTACATATCATTAGCTTTGAGCTAGGTTGGATATTTCACTGTGGTGCCAATAAATCATGAAACTAAAATTCTACATAAGTATTAGAAAGCAGAAATAAAATTTGTGTTGGGAAACAGTCATTCTTCATGTTATAACTTCTCTGATTATGATGGATATGAGCTGTTCTCCTGCAGCAAAAGAAACTGAAATATAGATATGTATGTAATATAATATCAAGAAAAAGATATTAAATATCTCGTGTTTATCTGGAAGTGGAGAGCTGGATCACCAGCTACTATAAACTTACATACTGCTATTGAGAAGCTGAGATATTATGAAATAACTCGGTACTAAGAATGAAAATGTGAATATATTACATGATGATATAAAATATTTCTATTCAAAACTATGCAGAAGTCCACAGCTGCATGAACTTTTGGAAGATTAATTAAATAGTCTCTGTAAAGCGTATTTTTTAGGTGTATGAATAAATGATAATCTTGTATGGATTTAAACTGCTGGAATACTACATACAAACTCTATTCTGCTGTAGTGGAAATCTGTTATTATTAATTCTTTATGCAGTTTTACACAAAATTATTGTTTACACACTTTTCTCCCCCTTCTTACTATTTTTTATTACTTTGTTAAAGTTCATGGCTTAGATCTACCTTTTTGGTGAGGTACTGTCTGTAGCTATTTAAAATAAACTTTCTCAGCTAGTGGTGCTTTTTCTTCTCTGGTTCTTACTTTAATAACCAACTAAAACTTAATAAGGAGAACAAGAGTCATCAGAAACTATAGCTATCAGTCAATGCAGAAATAGTACAGTTCATGCGTAGAGCTAAGAAGCAATAGCCATTGAGTCTCTGAATAACAAAATAATTACTTCACCTGTATGGTGTCTGTATTGGCAGGGATTTCTTCCCCCTTGGAGTCACTCTTATGGGACTTTTCAATAAAAAAAGATAATTAACTTGAGCCCTGAGGGTGTGACCATTAGGTTGAACACGTCACTCCCAAAATTAAAGTTCCTTCTCCCTAACTTATGCTGTAAGCAGGAATGAGCTATGAAGTCTAAGTTGTCCACTATCTGAAGTCAGTTGTATCTCTCTGATGTCAACAGAACCAGAATTACATTATAGAAAAGATGTGTCAAATGCCAGGGTCTTTACCTGGATTCTCTACAGCTGGAAATCTTTACTATATGTGATCAAAGTAATGATGTTAGTACCAGTAGGAGAAGGAGAATACTCAAGAAGCACAGAAATAACTTGCAGGAATGTTTACAGCTATTCAGTGTGGAAGTTGACCTCTTGTCCTCTTACAGGACATAATAAAGCATAATTAGAAAAGCATCTCTGAATTGTGGATAATAACAGAAAAGAGCACAGAATTTTAATCTGGGAAAGTAAAACTGTGCAGCTATTGAAAGGTCTTAATCTTTACTGTGTATACACAGTCACTTCCTGTCTCTTAATGGTTAGGCGAGTAATTAAGCGAGGATTGTATGACACTTTTAATGTTCCAGTGGTTTTTATGACTGTAAATCATTAAAATTAGTTTTGTTGTGACTGGCCAATAATGTAAGAAGTGGTTGTACCTCCATACAGCAGTATCTGCCAGCATGTCTGTGAAAGACGCAGTCTTTGTCTGTACAAGAAGATTAAGTTGATTTACTGTGAAACATGTCTAAAGTAATACAGTTTCTCTGTGGATATTCTTATTTCAAAGTAGTTTTTTTAACAGGCCCGGTTAACTGTGTTTGCTATCAGATTTTTAACTAATAAAGATCCAAGGGGTATGATCTATTCAGATCTATTCTTGCATTTCCATATGCAAGACCAAACTGGACTTTTCTAAATCATGGTTTTCTTCCAATTCAGAGTTAAAGAGGTATGGAATGCTGAGATGCCTTTGTCTTCCACAGAAGCAGGATGTGCCCAATCACTTTTTAAGAGAGAGCTGAAATGCAGCTGGCCATGAGACACTGTCTCTGAGTTCTGACAAGCTTCCTGCTGACTGCTCTGCTCTGAGTATCTTGCTTTTGTGGATTTTTGAACCAGGCTGCATGAACGCAGTGGGAAGGTCTTCTGAGGGAGGCGCCACTTCCCACTGAGTTCCTGCAAGCAAAATGGCATGTTGCATAAAGAATTTTGGTATTTTTTGCTTATTATAAAGAGTCCAATAATGTACTGTATTGAAGGAGGCTTTGCTAAACCCTAAACTGGACAAGGGTTCCTGGAATTGGCTACTGTTACCAAAAAGCAATTATCAATTATCATTTAGTTTTCACAGTAAATTGGTTTGTTTTGGGAAAACCATTTTTGTGTTAGCACAAGCTGTGTATATATTACACCTCAATCTGTCAAATGTCTTGAAATTATCCTTCTATCAAATGGCTCTAGCATTGATTTGGTCATGCATTAAAATGCAGACTGACTAATTTTTAAATTAATATCAGATTGGGGGAGGGATAACAGTTTCATCTAAACATATGGTCTAGAAGAAGAGAAAGAATTTAATTTCTTAAAGATCAAAATGATAGGGATTTCTGTGGATGTGCCTTTTTGTCCCTCCTCTTATTTCATGATCCCTGTTGTGGGGAGGACAATGGTGTCGCTAGGGGTGAAGAAAAACTGATTCGGCAGTGTGGAACTCTGCTGTGGGTAGAGAGGATGCTACAAATTGGCAGACCTGAATACTTGGCAGAACATCTTTGGGGGAGACTGGGAGGAGGTATGCCTGACATGATAAAAACAATAATTATCAACCCCGTATCGATCCTTTGTTCTGTAAAATAGCTAAAGACCAAAAGCATGCATTCTGGTGACCTGGGGAAATTGTTGAGAGGCCCAGAAAGACTCTTGTCTTGTCCCATTTTTCAAGAAAAGAATGGTGTGATATAGGATAAAACAGGAATTTTGGATTAACATTAGCTATCTGATAGAATAAGACACTCTCTTTACTTTCCTGAAAAACTGACAAGCTGAAAATGATACATCCTAATTAGGCTGCTCAACAGCTGCTGTCTGAACTTTTGTGATAGAAGGTCAATATCTTGATATTTTTATTCTTGTCACTGTAGTGAGGAGTTCTCCATCTCTTTGTGTTATACCTTGTAACCCAGCCCTGAGCTTTTCCAGTCATGTCCTAATATGAAAAAGAGAGTCTTCTATGAATTGGTCTATGAACTAGTTGTCCTTCCCCTTGCTTCTTTTTATTTGTGGACAGAAGAAGCAGTGCCAGTGTAGTACTGTTGCTTGAGACCTAAGGAAATGTGTAGGATATCCAGAAACTAAAAACTGCAGAAATGCTTTGTCCATGAGGCAAAAAGGATCAGTTCAATATTAGCGTTGGAAGTTCAGCAAATTTTCCAGACTTCATGGAGAAAGAGGCACTTCTTCATCAGCCATACCTGGTCTTTGAAGCAATGGAGGACTTCAGCATCAAGGTCAAGTGAGGAAACTTTCAAGAGCTCCAAATCAACCTAATTTTTCTAAAGCACATTGTCATCTTTCTAAATACCTGAAATAAAAAAAAAATCCTTGAACACAGATGTCGTTAAACTGGAGAATTTAAGATAATATTTGTCTGGTACTTTTCAGTCAGCTTGAGAAGCTTGTTAATGTTTAATGTAAATTCAGTAACTACTATAATACTACTACACAGTTTCTTTGTAGAAATATTATCTTCTGATACTGATGTTCTGTTGACTGACCAGATAGAAAAGTAAATATGTAGGTGTTAAATATACTTTATACATGACTGAAAACCAGAGAACAAACCAAACGTAGCTTCTTAGTTTAAAGTTTCTCCTTTTGGAATTTAGAGCAGATGTGCACTGTTAAAAAAAAAAAAAAAAAGCAAAAAAAAAAAAAGCCCTGGTAGTTTTATTAAGGCCATGAAATGAGGTTGTAAAAAAGGTGCTGAAGCAGCTTCATGGGTTTGTGGTTCATTAACTCTAATTGTCACATCTGGATTCCATCTGATGGATGATCAGGTTGTTCCTTTCTCACATCCTTTTTCTCACTGTCTTCAGGTGACCAGCTTCCAGAGCTAACTCTTTCAAAAGTATTTCCAACAGTGGGCCTGGATAATAATCTAAACCACTTCAGTCATACTTGAATGTGTCTTTTTCTTTTTGGATTTTCTCCTTTTCTTGTATTCTTCCTGTGTGGAGCTTTCCTCTGGAGAGAAATACAACCATCATTAACTAAAAAAAACATTTTAGATTTTGAGAGATTATGTTACATAAAAGTTTTCCAACCTGACAAGACTTATTTTTGGAGGTCAGAAAATTCTAACATACATTAAAAATAGAAAATGTAAAAACCTTACCAGGCACAAAGGCCTTTCTGATTTCAGGCTTGTTATGAGGGAGTGAAGAGGCAATGTTTTACATACCACCCATGTCAGACAACCACGTAATTTATAGTATGTGACCATCAGCGTGTTTCCCAAGTTCTTGTTCTTTATTAGAATTAAGTATGTGCCAAATGCAGAACATGAACTCTACAGGCAGTGGAAAAGATATGGAATGTTCCTCCCTTTATTTCAAGATGTTTGTGGATGGAAGTTGTCTCATGATTGTTTGGAGTCCTAAGAAAATAAATTAATGCTTTCAGACCAGTGTCAAATAGCAGCTCTTTTTTTAGCAGAGTTATTTTTATGGACACAGAACTACCTGTTTTCCCCACTATAATTAAGATATTAAAAAAATTTTTCAGAACTTGGAATTTTTTTGGCATGTGTAATTCCAAAGCATAGCTAAAACCTTGTGTCATGGTAACATGGTCATTACTATGAAAGCTTCAATTTGATTTGCTTTATCTGATTTAAGTACTATTAAGTACAGTTTTTTTCAAATGAGTAAATAAGTAATGCTGTGTTGTTAAACGTTAATTTTACTCACATGATTGATAGTAGGGAGTTTTCTAAAATTAAGAGAAATAAAAGCTGTATATCTGAACATAGGTTTTTTTTCTGAGTTTATAAAAATCAAAGTCTTTTCTTGATTGTTATAGTTAAGTATTCAAAAATCTTTAATTTTGTATCCCTAATATACCATACCAAAATAAAATTATCATATCTAAACATATGGAACAGTCATAATACTTCTCATGTTACTGCTTTTAAATCTGTTGAAATATTTATCTCTCTAGACCATAAAATTTAAAAAAAACCAATAAATTTTGACACACAGATAATTTCATAGAAGTGTTACCAACATTAAATATCTATAAGAGTATTTATTTTTTAAATTTTTTTCAAGTTTAGTCCATTTTTATTAATTAATTTATTTTTCTTCAGAATACCATCATCATTAAATATTCCTATTAGAACTGTCTGATATTATTTTCTCAAAATCCCATTGGAATTTATGTCTATTTTAAAATATTTCTTGTATTGTAAAATAGGAAGAAATATCACAGATAAACTGAATGTCCTACTTCCCAATTCTGTTAACTTGTTAAAAAGGTCACTTTAGTAATTGATTAATGGACTTGGATATAGCTGTCTATATGACCTGTGAATACTAGCACACTATTATCTTGTTTGTTCTGATTTATCATCTGAACAGTGATTTAATTCTCTTAATTATAATCCTAAAATACAATTTGCATAACAAAAATTAAAACAGCCAATCTTACCCATGTTTCAATATGTCTTGTGACTTTCATTAAAAGAATCTTCCTGTTTTCTCAGAAAAATTTGGTGCTACTCTGTAATATAAATTCACTGTTTTATTCTGAGCTCTGCATATCAGCACTAACACCATTCTAACTGATTCCGATTTAGCCATGGCATGCTAAACTCACTAATGTATAATTCTGCAATTTTCTCCATAATATCTGTGTGTTTGAGCATGTAAAACAGAGATGAAAACTGATGTTTCAACAGCATCTCTGGTTTTAGGTCTCGCCACACTTCTGCATTTTTGTATCTGAAATTTGACTTCTTTTCCCTGCTTTTTATCTATAGCTGAGGAGGTCACTGGCCTGATTTTCACACTGCAATATCCTAATTTCAGCCTGTTGTGGACCATTTAAATTTTCTTTATTAACAGAAAGAACTGAAAGGTGTTTAAAAATACTCATAAACAACTTTTATGCAAAGCTGTCACTTCTTCAATCTCCACTCTTAATTTATGTTTTTTGGCTTCCACTTTTCCTCTGAGAAACTCTAGTAATTTCCTTCACATTAACAGTTTCATATACATCCTAGGCCATGTTTTCAGATGCTTGCCCTATATTAGCTATATAAAGTAGAAGATAATTTCTGCTTCAATACCACCCCAAACCTGAAATCCATCATTAGGGAGTTACTCTATTTCCAGTAATTTTCTTTTGGACCACTATTAGTTGTTTTTAAATTGCGGTCTTTGCATAAGCTAAACATACTTATACTCTCATATCTGACCTATACAAGCTGCCATGAAAGAAAATGAACATATTTTTTGACCTGTTGCATGAATTTGCAGCTAGGAAAAACATTACAATCCTTGAGAAGAATGCTGGTGCCTTTTGATGTTGGAAGTCCAGATTAAGTTTGTTTATTTCTTTTCTTTTTTTTTTTTTGTGTTATTCCCTCATCTGCATCTGTTCCTCCATACTTTTTCCATAGCTGATGGATACTGAAGTCCTTAGGCATCTGTGGTCTTACCTTTGAAACATGCACTTTCGTTTTAACAGCCTTCTAAGAAATAGTTATCCAATGTTTAAAGTATTTGTCTAACCTGTCCCTTAATTATCTTCTCCTATATTTGAACTATTACTGGACACAGGTCTTTTCTTTTGTGTTAGTAACATATCTTTTTTAAAATATTCTTTCTGTTTGGGCTCATGTGTCTCATTTGTCTCCTCTAGGCTGTGGCCTGTATCAAAACCAACCAATTTATGTTAGCGTAAGAAGTTACAGATGAACCATCCTATGTGTTCTTAACTTGCTCCTCCTGCAAGGAAAGTGCTATTAGTTTGCATCTCAGCGAAAGAAACTTTCAAAACCCTTGTATTTAAAACACGTGTGTAAACTCATACATAGAGGAACAGGCAATGTAGACTGTTTCTAGAGGGAGGAAGCGGCACAGAGTTTTAGAAAAGTAGAATAGGAGGGGGTTACTTGGGGCTGTCTAGCCACTATTAATTTCTAATGACCTTGATATTTATTGCCTCACTGTGTTTCCATTTTTAATAAAACTTTTTTGTTATAAAGAAGTTGCTGAAAGGCAGCTGTTTTTTTTCACCTTAATTTTGTCCTATTTTGCCTTTGAACTGAGTGTTAGTACTTTCTCTTTCTCTTGCACCTCCTGACCCATTAGATTATCTTCTACAGGAATCCCCTTGACAACCATTGAATGTTTTGAAATTTGGGATTTTTTCTTTGGTTTGGGTTTTTAAAAATTTTTTGATTTAAAAAAAAAATCTCTTAGCTTCCTCAATTTGGAAAGACTTCTTGAGAAGGTTTCTGGAAGTTCAGAGCAACCCTTGCCATGGAACAGGGAATACAGAAAGCTTCAACTCAAAGGTGAGTAGATTAATCATTGTATTGAGATGAAAGTTACATGAATTCCAGTAATGATGAGGAAATATCTTGATTTGAAAGAACATGAAAATTTAAAAGAAAATTTGAAAGACATGCTTTATGAGTAATTTTCTATTTAACCTCAGGTATCAATCTTACTTAGTAAAGAAAATATCCACAATGTAGCAAACAAAATACCAAAATCTTATCTTCTCTGTTATACATGAGTTTGAGCACAGATCTGTGGACTTTTCACAGAAATCTACCCCTAGCCTTCCTTCCCACCCCATCAGCCACAAAGTCACCTGGGTTGTGTGGAGGCAGAGGCAGAATGAGAGTTCAGGGGAACAGAAAGGAATGTAGGAGGCAAGCAGACACATGAACTAATTCGCATACCCATATTTCAAATGTTTCTAGCTACAGTTTAAGTATGTACTCATACAGGTAGCTTTGCAATATCTTAATAATTTTTTAGGACACAAAGCCTGGAGAGATTAATGAGATTAGTGAGCCCTTTTCTTCCTGTATTCTTTCAGACATGAATTGTCTATCCTATAAGCAAAAAGCCCTCAAAAAGCCCTTTATAAACTCACACAGATGTGGTGTAAGAGTATCATATTGCTAAAGGAAAAGTAGAATTAGTAGACAGAAGATAACAGGAACTGGTGGAGCGATTTTATTTATTGCCTTCTTCCAACCCAAACTGTTAGTTTGGTTTTTTAATCTAGGAAGTATTCTTCAACATCTCTGCCACTTAATTTGCTATATATTTATCAGCAACATTTACCTCCTAGGGAGACAAAAGCTGTTGTGTACCTCAGAGCTTAATAAGAAAGTCATCCAATCCACAAGTGTTACCAAATAATTCAAAAGCAATCCTATTGCTCCAATGTGATTGAGTTTAGTCCTGAAATGGTATGCACCAATTCTTTAGGGATTCCTGGGAAAGTCTTCATGTTCCCACATCATCAATTTGAATAGACAAGGCTGTTTGGTTTTTTTTTATATCCTTCCCTGTAGTTCTTTTCAAAGGTGGCTGATTTTCCCTGAATTCTGCCACAAAAGGGAGTTAGTAAACTTTAAAACTTATGTGTTTGGAGGCAAAAGAGTGACATATAAGCACTCTGGTAATGTTTCTGTGTGGGAAGAGGTGCTGTAGGCCTGTTAGGTTTCTCCAGAAATTTTCTCAGAAAAAAGATCTAAACAATAAAATTGTCTTGCTTATAATAACCCAGACCACTTGAATTTTGTATTTGATTTTGGTATAACTGCCCTTCATAGAATGATAGAATCATAGAATGGTTTGAGTGGGAAGGTTTCTTAAAGATCATGTAATTCCAAATCCTCTGTGATGGGCAAGGACACCTCCCACTGGATGAGGCTGCTCAAGGCCCCATCCAGCCTGGCCTTGAACACTTCCAGGGAGGGGGCATCCACAACTTCTCTGGGTAACATGTTCCAGTGCTTCTCCACCCTCATTGTGAGGGGTTTCTTCCTAATGTCTAGTCTAAATCTGCCCATCTCTGATTTATAGCCATTTTCCCTAGTCCTGTCACTGCATTCCCTTGCAAAAAGTCCTTCTCCAGCTTTCTTGTAGGTTCCCTTCAGGTACTGAAGTGTCCCTATAATGTCTTCTCAGAGCCTTCTCTTCTCCAGGCTGAACAAACTCAACTCTCAGCCTGTCCTCGTAGCAGAGGTGCTCCAGCCCTCCTCTGGACCTGTTCCAACAGTTCCATATCCTTCTTACGTTGAGAATTCTAGAACTGCACACAAAACTCCAGTCAGGACTCACAAGAGAGGAATAGAGGGACAGAATCACCTCCCTCAACCTGCTAGCCACACTTCTTTTGATGCAGCCCAGGATACAGTTGGCTGCCTGGGCTGCAAGTGCACATCGCTGGCTCATGTCAAGCTTCTCATCAACCAGCACCCCCAAGTATTTCTCCGCAGGGCTGTTCTCAATCACATCATACCCCAGCCTGTATTGAAACCACGCATTGGCCCAACCCAGCTGTAGGTCCTTGCACTTGGCCTTGTTGAACCTCATTAGATTCACACAGGCCAACTTCTTCAGATTGTCCACGTCCTTTTAGATGACATCCCATACTTCTGGTGTGGCAATTGCAACACTCAGCTTGGTGTCATCTGCAAACTTGCTGAGGTTACACTCAATCTCATTGCCTATATCTTTGATGAAGATACTTAACAGCACTGATCTCAGTCCCTGAGGGACACCACTTGTCATGGACCTCCATCTGGACATCAAGCCATTGACCACTACTCTCTGAGTATGACTATCCAACTAATTTCTTATCCACCAAACAGTCCACTATTTCAATCATATCTCTCCAGTTTTGAGAGGATCCATCCATTTCATTCTGATCAGCACAAGGCATTCCACAGTCTGCTCATTGTGCCATTTTAGAGTTGAAACCCTAAAATCAATCTGTACTCAACAAAGTAGTGGCAGATGATGTTTATTAATGGAAGCATCTCTGTGGTGCTTATAAATAAGTGAAAGGGAGGCAGGGAGGAAAACCACTTGTTTCTATTTGATTTTCATCCTGCCAGACAAATTATATAATCAGAGAAGCACCCATTCTGGTTCATTCTGTTGCTGCCCTGGGAATCTCCTTCCTGGTAATGGGCATCTTTCAACATTTTCTGCCCTACTCTCAAACAATTTGGCTTAGGCCCTCCAGTGAGACAGGAGCACAGCTAATACTTACATTAAGAAAAATTAGTGGTTAAGATGATTCATGTAGGAAGTGGATAACTTCATTTCAGTGTGTTCCTCAAGGAAGCCTACATATGTCCAAGAAAGTGTGAACCACCAACTTATAACCTAAGGTGGAAGCACAAACTATCCTGTTGCAAGTGTGCATAAAACAATTAAAATTCAATAGGCTTCTGCTGTGGTTTGTGCACTTGCCCACAGGAAGGCGCACAGCAAGTCTTCTGAAGGGTTAGTTTGTTTATATTACTCTGGTGACTTTGTACCACTGTGAAAAGGATCAAGGCCAGCATTAAGAAGGCAGCATGTGCCTCCTGTGCAGCTCTGATGGGTCCTATGGACTAGCATGCAGTGAGATTTGGGACTCAATGCTGTGTGCAGGATTGCATTTGACCCAATGTAGACTGATTCCTGCTTAGCATACAGGGTATAGGACATACTATATTGGCTTAAAAGGTACATCTTGCCTACTATCCTCTCTGACCATTAGCAAATAGTTATTAACTCTTACAGAAGAATAAAAGAAACACACGTATAGAATGAGTCTTTCTCAAAGCATCCTGTTATAAATTTAGGATATTCTCAGATGTTTAGGATGGCATGCCCAGCCTATGCACAGTAACTGACATTTTCTGATGCCTGAAAGTTAGGATAACCAAGTTCTTCCTCAGGTCTCTTCCTAAAACTTTTCTAGTCTTCTTATCAACAGCCGTCATTTCCTCTTCTGGCCTCTATACCTTTTAAGACTTTCATGGTCCTAGGAACTAAAACTACATATAAATTTCATTCAACCAAAATAATAACTACAGTTATTTCCAATTAAATACATTCTTTTATGTAATTATCCAATATTTACCTGCAGATTCTCACCTCTAAGGCCTTGTCTGTATTGCCATACAGATGGCTATGATTTTGTTTGATTTTGTAAGTTTTGGCTGATGTACTTTTTCTGGAAATAATCTGCTTTTTGTAAAGGTGTGATCAGTGAGCTTGCTTGAGCCTTTATTTTTATAACAAAGAGAAACAGAAGGCATTTTGTCTTCAGACTGTGTTTCCAGTACTCCATGCCTTACAAGGCTTAACAGCAGTTTACAATCAAAAGGAACTGCCGTTGGAGAAATCATAGAAATATTAAACTTTCCTAATATATATATAAAAATAATAATATTCTAAACATTTCAGAGAATAAGAGTTTCTTAAGTGTGCTGATTATTTGCATTTATCACTGTCCAGTACATCAGTACTCAAATAATTGTAGAGGCTTATAGAGAAATCTTCAAAGTGATCAGCTCAGACAACCTCAACATTTAGGATCACTATTCTTAAATGTCAAGGTTTAAAAAATGTGTTAAAAATACGTGGTTTCGTTCTCATGTTCTTCTTTGTCTTTTTTGTTAATACAAAGCCCATTATAATACTCTCCACACCTTGTGAGCATTCAGTTAGCCAGACATATGTGGTGAAACTGTGTGCCCTGCTGGCATACTTCACTACCTTCTGATATTGCTTATGATGTGAAGGATAAAGCAAATTCAAACACATCTTGTTCCTTGTCACATCCCATGGGAGCAGGGCAGAATCTCCGTCTCCTGCAAAGCGTAGTTCAGACTCAGCTGCATTCATAGCTAATGTGGACATCCTGACTTCCAATGCATTTTATTCAAGTCCTATCTATATAGAATGTTTCTAAGATGTAGATAGATGGTCCACGCTCTGATTTTAAGCTCTGCCTTGCAGGGCAGCTCACACACTGCTTTGTTTAGTATGTGTTTGGGGCATATTGCATTCCCCATTGTGATGGGTTTAATTTTTGNATTTCAATCATATCTCTCCAGTTTTGAGAGGATCCATCCATTTCATTCTGATCAGCACAAGGCATTCCACAGTCTGCTCATTGTGCCATTTTAGAGTTGAAACCCTAAAATCAATCTGTACTCAACAAAGTAGTGGCAGATGATGTTTATTAATGGAAGCATCTCTGTGGTGCTTATAAATAAGTGAAAGGGAGGCAGGGAGGAAAACCACTTGTTTCTATTTGATTTTCATCCTGCCAGACAAATTATATAATCAGAGAAGCACCCATTCTGGTTCATTCTGTTGCTGCCCTGGGAATCTCCTTCCTGGTAATGGGCATCTTTCAACATTTTCTGCCCTACTCTCAAACAATTTGGCTTAGGCCCTCCAGTGAGACAGGAGCACAGCTAATACTTACATTAAGAAAAATTAGTGGTTAAGATGATTCATGTAGGAAGTGGATAACTTCATTTCAGTGTGTTCCTCAAGGAAGCCTACATATGTCCAAGAAAGTGTGAACCACCAACTTATAACCTAAGGTGGAAGCACAAACTATCCTGTTGCAAGTGTGCATAAAACAATTAAAATTCAATAGGCTTCTGCTGTGGTTTGTGCACTTGCCCACAGGAAGGCGCACAGCAAGTCTTCTGAAGGGTTAGTTTGTTTATATTACTCTGGTGACTTTGTACCACTGTGAAAAGGATCAAGGCCAGCATTAAGAAGGCAGCATGTGCCTCCTGTGCAGCTCTGATGGGTCCTATGGACTAGCATGCAGTGAGATTTGGGACTCAATGCTGTGTGCAGGATTGCATTTGACCCAATGTAGACTGATTCCTGCTTAGCATACAGGGTATAGGACATACTATATTGGCTTAAAAGGTACATCTTGCCTACTATCCTCTCTGACCATTAGCAAATAGTTATTAACTCTTACAGAAGAATAAAAGAAACACACGTATAGAATGAGTCTTTCTCAAAGCATCCTGTTATAAATTTAGGATATTCTCAGATGTTTAGGATGGCATGCCCAGCCTATGCACAGTAACTGACATTTTCTGATGCCTGAAAGTTAGGATAACCAAGTTCTTCCTCAGGTCTCTTCCTAAAACTTTTCTAGTCTTCTTATCAACAGCCGTCATTTCCTCTTCTGGCCTCTATACCTTTTAAGACTTTCATGGTCCTAGGAACTAAAACTACATATAAATTTCATTCAACCAAAATAATAACTACAGTTATTTCCAATTAAATACATTCTTTTATGTAATTATCCAATATTTACCTGCAGATTCTCACCTCTAAGGCCTTGTCTGTATTGCCATACAGATGGCTATGATTTTGTTTGATTTTGTAAGTTTTGGCTGATGTACTTTTTCTGGAAATAATCTGCTTTTTGTAAAGGTGTGATCAGTGAGCTTGCTTGAGCCTTTATTTTTATAACAAAGAGAAACAGAAGGCATTTTGTCTTCAGACTGTGTTTCCAGTACTCCATGCCTTACAAGGCTTAACAGCAGTTTACAATCAAAAGGAACTGCCGTTGGAGAAATCATAGAAATATTAAACTTTCCTAATATATATATAAAAATAATAATATTCTAAACATTTCAGAGAATAAGAGTTTCTTAAGTGTGCTGATTATTTGCATTTATCACTGTCCAGTACATCAGTACTCAAATAATTGTAGAGGCTTATAGAGAAATCTTCAAAGTGATCAGCTCAGACAACCTCAACATTTAGGATCACTATTCTTAAATGTCAAGGTTTAAAAAATGTGTTAAAAATACGTGGTTTCGTTCTCATGTTCTTCTTTGTCTTTTTTGTTAATACAAAGCCCATTATAATACTCTCCACACCTTGTGAGCATTCAGTTAGCCAGACATATGTGGTGAAACTGTGTGCCCTGCTGGCATACTTCACTACCTTCTGATATTGCTTATGATGTGAAGGATAAAGCAAATTCAAACACATCTTGTTCCTTGTCACATCCCATGGGAGCAGGGCAGAATCTCCGTCTCCTGCAAAGCGTAGTTCAGACTCAGCTGCATTCATAGCTAATGTGGACATCCTGACTTCCAATGCATTTTATTCAAGTCCTATCTATATAGAATGTTTCTAAGATGTAGATAGATGGTCCACGCTCTGATTTTAAGCTCTGCCTTGCAGGGCAGCTCACACACTGCTTTGTTTAGTATGTGTTTGGGGCATATTGCATTCCCCATTGTGATGGGTTTAATTTTTGGACTCTCCTGAATAGCTAGGTTGTGGCTGAGGAAGAACTACATCTCCCAGTATTCCATGTGATTTTCTACGTAAGATCAGGGAGTCAGACACTCCCTCTTCCTTCCTTTCTTTCTCTCTTTCTTCCTCCAGGGGCCTGCTGTCGGCTGCTCAGGTCGGCACAGAGTGTCTGGCGTTGATTAATGAGTTTCTGCTATCTTTAAGGAAAGTAGTTATTTTCTCTTGTTAGCTTTCTTGATGTTTTTTTTTTTTGGTTTGGTTTGGTTTTTTTTGATCCTTGATTTCCTGCTCTCGGGGATCTCTGGTTGCTTCCCTACGGGGCAGGGGATGGTCTGGGGGTCTCTTATTCTCTAATTTTGTATATATGGTATTTTTAGTTGCCTGTTAGTGTTAATACATTATATATAATCACTTAGCTGTGGTCTGCTTGTTTTCAGCATTTTCAGTCTCTCTTTCTTTCCTTCTGCCTTCCCTTGGGCTCGTACAGGGGAGTGAGGGGAGGAGGAGAGACTGCATTCCTCTGTGTGGGGTTTGGGTGGTCGCCAGGTGGATTTCACTCAACCCATCACACCCATCTTTAGCTTTTCTGGGAAATGCAGGTGAATGGCTCATGCCACCTCTGTTGTAAGAAGTTTTAAACTGAGGTATACTCTCAAGAGCAGCCTTTCACTGCCTCAAAGTTACATCGGTTAAGTGTTTCAGAAAGAGGAGTCACCTCTCCAGGAAAGAAAGGCTCCAGAAACTTATGCTGTTAGCTGATACTTGAGATATACCAGTTAGCAGTGCCTTAATCTGTGGCAAGTGCTTTATTCCCTATTATTTCCCATCCCACGAGGGAAAGTTAGATGATAACTCATTTCCCTCAGCAAGGACATGAACAGTACTTCAAGTTTAATGTTTATACCCTTTTCACCTTTTATGTATATTTGTATGCTTTACCTGATGACCAGGTAAATTTTATTCAAGATACCTAATCAGTCTCCAAAGCAGAAGTCAGATAAAAATTCCTCAGCCTCAGGTATGTTTCTCTTGTGATGAGAAAGCCAGGCTACCTCTTGCTTGTTCTATCTTTTTTAGAAGGGAGCTTGCACCCTTTCTGTGCAGTGTCAGACTTCCTCATGTACCCAAGCAGACTGGAGTCTCAACACTGAAGTTCAGAGTTGTGCTTGTAACTGATGTTTGACTAACCTTTTGGCTACAAGCTCTCCTGTACAGATAGTTAGCCATTGAGTTCAGGGTATTCTGAATCACCAGGCTGGAATAAGTAATTCAAAAACTCGAATATGATGTTTAACACCATCATAGTGTTGTCTTTACTTTCATAGAAGGATTGTGTTGATCTTATCAAAACTAGAGCTTTTTGAAATACTTTTTTTTATAACATGAATGCCACAACTCACTCTTAACGAATACTGACAGAATTGTTCCCCAGATTTCTGCCTTAGTGGCAAAGTTATGGACTTTATACCAGTGAGAAGGGAGTCATTGGGATGTCAATATGAAAAACAGCATCTTAAAGAATGTTAGTCATTTTAATTTAAATAACTTTTAAAAATAATTATTTACTATAGGCAATCCTTCCTTCTTTTTTTCCTCTATATATACTGTTGTTTTTCTTTCTGGAAAAAAAAAAAGTATGTTATGTAAGGAGAAACAACTTTTGTGGGGCAAGGAGTATTTCTTGCTAGTGTTTTCCTTGCTGTCTTGCCATTTGGATTATGCTGTGGAAGTGGAGCAAACCAGAAAATTTATTCCACTGGAATTCAATTAGTGCATTTGAAATCAAGTTTCCCTGAGGCAAAAATCTGCTAAGTAAATAGAAGCATTCCCTTGCTTGCACCTGTGCTTGGAATAACTTGTCAGGCTGTGGAGATATTAATAGCACGACAGTCATTTTAATCTTCACACTTGAGATTTCAATTCCAATAGACAATTGTGAGGTCAAGGCTTCCAGGAATTCATATGTTGTTTCTGGTCGTTGCAAGATAATTATACAAGTAGCACAGCTAGTGGTTTACAATGACTAGAGAACTCCCTCCAGTGGGAGATTTATTGCATGAACTCTACTTGAAACTGCTATCCTAATCACTATCTCTCTTTGTCAGCAAATGCATAGCAACCTATTAATGTCTTGCTGCCTTTTGCCTTTCTACAATAAGTCTGTAATCTTTTATACTTTGTAAAACAAAACACTGTAAAGCACATTGTGTTTTGCTTCAAGGAGCTGTGGTTTGGTTCATAAGAATCATACAGGTCGAATAGTTAAAGGAATTAAAGTCAAGGTTTACCTGCTATACACAAGAAAGAATCAAAATTCAGAAGACTGGTTCCCCACTGTTATTCCATGTAAAGAAGAACAGCAGCGACACTACAGCATGAAAACTGTGTTCTCTCTAAGTTGTGACAGTGGGTTTAGGATCATCTGAAAGAGCAACTGGAAACACATGCTGCAGCTTCTTTCAGAATGATACATCTACTGTACATCTCCAAGCAGTCTGCATTCTTACCAGCTTCTGCTTTTCGTCCTATACCTCTAATTGTGCCAGATGCTAGCCAGATGCTCTAATTGTAAGAAACAACTTGTAATGCTAGAAAAAAGATTTTGCAATACTTGCAACAAGTATGCTCTTGATCTTATTTATAGGCTTTCTGTAGGATTTTGTAGTACTTCCAGAAGCTGCTATAATGCCTAGTATAATGATAATGGTGCATGCCTTATTTTAATTTTTTTTTTCTGGATTAAGTTTCATGGTCCTTAGGACTATGGTTTGGAAATAGAAATCTTTTAACAACAAAACAGGTGCAGAATAGGCTTTGGCTAAACAAGTTTCCTTATGATATATCTAGTCAGGCACTTCCCTATTTTGCAATGGTGCCCGCCTTTAATGCAAAGATGTAGTCTTATCCTGTACCTGTTCAGTGGCTTTCTAGTATTGTGTATTATTGGGAATTTGTCTTATGAGGGCCTCAACTAATGGTCTTGGATTTCCTTTTTTTTTTTTCCTGAACAGGGGAGCCCTCTTTGTTCTGCTTATCTTTTGACAGAAGGAAGATGACTTTTGAAGGAAGTTACGTTTACATTTGCATGGATTACTGCATTTTCACAAATGTAGGATAATCCTACGGAACAAGCCCTCATTTTTCTAAGGGAATAAAAGTCTGTCTTTGAATAGAAGTTAAGTATACCTCTCCTCACTTCCCAAATACATTACTGGTCATTTCTAGTCAGCCACATTTCACCACATAAACCTCTCTCCCTCAGTTCCTTGCCTCACTTGAAATGGCAGATCTGAGCACTGGCTTTTGAACTGGCACAGTAACTGCTTCTACACACTATATATGCTGTGCTATACACTACTATGATAAAATACTGGAATATGAATTAAGCTTGTTGGTTTTTAGGAAAATTTCCCTTAAAAATTACTTTAGAAACTTGAGAAATTTGACAAATTCTCAGAAAAGTACAGTCCCCCTCCCCTTAAATAAATAAACTGAAATAATTGAAGTGTAAATAAGAATCCCCCTTTAGCCCTCCTTTTCTGCTCAGATAGCATGTAATATGGAAATCAAAGGAAAACCCTTTCAGCTCTTAGTGGAAGATCCTGGCCCAGTGCCTTATCACATTTTGAGAGGACAAGGATGCTAAAAGTCCTTTGAAGAACATCTCCTTATTCAAGTGGGATTTTTCAGTTAGTTTTGAATCAATGCACATTTCCAATATGACACTCTTCAATGTTAGCACACAGACAATATACATTTTTCATTTTCTGTTGCCACCTTATCTTAGGCAGCAGGCTTTATTTTAGATTCTCTGTTTGCCAGTTATTCCTCTAAATATAGATGTTAAAAAATGTTGTTGGAGAAACATGTAACATGGTTACAAGGCTTCATTATTGCCTAAATTCTGAGACTATTACACTAGCATAACAAGAGTAATTAGTTTTCATGGCAGTTCTGTCCAAGGTCATTGCATACAATATGTCTTGAATATAGTTTTAACTTGGAATGTGAGAACTAGACCTGCTGAGTACATTAAGGTCTGCAAGACACTTAACGCCTGTGGGATCTAATATCAGGAACCTTCTTTCATATAGTGCTCAGCAGAAGATTTAGCTTTCACTTTACAAACTGAAAGTATGACTGTAAGTGATAGGGCAAGTGGAAAGTTCTCTTGCAGTTTTGACACCAAAGAGATAGAGCTACTCACACTACATCACTATAGTACGTTGCTGTGGAAGCTGAGGGCAAGGAAGAAGGATACTTAACCTTGTCTTTGCATATTTGCAGACATAAGTTTAAAATCAATATGATTCCGTTAACTTCCCTTTTTAATCTTGTAAGACACACTGTAGTTATAGACACTTGAAACAGTGTCTCGTTTTTATGTTCATGTCCGCAAAACTGTTCTGCAGGTATTTGTTTGCTGCCATGAGGACTGCACATCTGGTAGCACATACCTTCCCCATCCTTGTTAAAGCCTGAAGAGTTGCTGTTCTTGCCATGTCAGTACAATGGACAGGAAAAACTGCTTGTGCCTATGCTGTTTGAATGAGGTCAGTTCTCATGGCAACCACATTTTATCTGCAGAAATGTGCATTTTTTTTTCTAACACTTTCCCCTTCTGTGTAGGGATGACGTAAAATCCAAAAGAGCATAGAAGCAAGAAAGAAGCCTAATTGGCATGCAAGCGGCAAATGCTGTGACATTTATTTACCTTCCATGCTGAACACTATTGTTTCACAAATTATTAAGCAGTCTGAAGTTTTACAAGATGACACATATGTTATGAACACTCCATTAGGGTTGCTTAACAACATGTCCATGCAATAGATATTTTCTTAGACAGAAATCAAGTTAATATGGGATTAATTACTGTCAGATACAGTAGAAACCAACAACTATATTGCTGTGTGCCTTGGGAGATTATTTCAGTTGCTTCCTCCCTCTGTCCTTTCTATTTCCTCTTCTCCAGTTTGAGGAAATTTGGCAGAGCTAGGGTGATTCCATGGGAGGTCGGGAAGAGGAGAGGAACTGCTTTGTTGATGAGGATGATCAGAGCTCCCTGCTCCCACTCTGCTTCTGCAGCTCCAATAAGGCTCCTGCCAGCAGGGGATTAGGTGGTATGGCAGAGACTGTGATAGTGCCATGCTTGTAACACAAGAATTCTCTGCTGATGGTGTCAGGTCCTTTGTAGAACCAGCAGGGGATTGGGTTGGGTTTTTCCCCCCAGATTTCAAAACCTTTTGAATGGGAAAAAGATACCTCTGTGCTTTTAATGGAATTTTCACTCTTTTAAAAGGGAACAGAGACTTGGCCTTAACCTAATTAAACCAAACATTCACCTTGGTTATAAGAACATCCTCAGTTTTGTCAGCCTAAACATTTTTTAACTCCTCAGACCACAAAGCAGAACTGCTGCTAGGAGAAAAGCCTCCCCTGTGGAGAATAGACCTTTACTCATGTGGAGGGTACTTACAACACAGCTCTCAGCTGTGTGGCACAGCTCAGTTTGAGTGGGCATATCCAGCTCTAAAAGCTGTCATACCTTAACACAATTTCTATGACTGTTATCTATGCCTTAACTGATTGCTCTCCACCCTTCATATGGCATTGGAAAAGCTAATATTGGGCACTGTAAGTCTGCCAGTAAAACTGATCACAAAACCAATGGTTAGAATATTAGTTATTCAAAACTGTAAAGTAGTATATTTATTTTAGATTATTACCTTCTTTGTTGTCATGAGGGTCACTGTAGATAGATGCCAGGATAAACAAGGAGAAAATGACAAAAGCCAGCAAGATGAAAGCTACTTCAAGGTTTGTGAAGGGCAGCTCCATGAACTGTTACTGCTTCTCCTAGGAAAAAGAGTGAACCTTTACTCTCAGCTGGCTGTGGAAAGGGACTGCTCACAACAGAGTAGTTAAATCTTTAGTCAGAAGGATACTAGATCCTGGTCAAACTGGTTAAGTAACTTCATCGGGTAAGGAAACACTACTGCTGACTCACACAAGAATGCAAATTCAAACCCTTTTTACTTAGGATGTAGTATGTGCATTGCTCTATGGGATATTTACAGCAGTTATTGAAGTAGCACTTAACTGGATGGCTGTATATATCTGTGTCCTACATTTATTTCATATATATTTATGTGCAGTGCATTTAATAACAAGGGTATATTCCAACTCTGAAAGATTAGGAAATAAATCATCATTAAGTCAAAAATTATCTGTGAAGATCTGTAGGAAAGTACAGATATTATTAACAGCAAAAATCCTGGTATACAAAGTTTGCCTTCTGTGTAGTGGAAAGTTTGACAAAATATGACAGAAAGTCCTGATATAACAACCAAATTGTGAATCAAATCCCAGTCGATATTTCAGGGATTCTGAAGTCGAAGGAAATTTACGGTGTTCAATTGCTCATAGGATTTAGCTCTAAATAGCAGTCTCCCTGAAATCTCAAAACTAAGCTGTCCAATACATTTGTACAAGGAAGTTGTGAGAAATCAGAAACATATAAAAAAGATGAAAACAGCTTGTAGTAAATAAAGGGAAACTGGCACTTACTGATTGCCAGGAATTTGTGTGTATATTCCATTGGGTTTTCTTCAAAATCATCCCAGTTCTAGAAAATGATTCAGTATCATGGACCGAGTTAATCACTCACAACTAGAAGGATCTAATGCAATGTGTTTTGTTTCCTTGCTTGTGGCAGGTACAGTCCACATCAGACTAGAGAGTGGTGAAAGTGAAAGGAGTAACACAGAATAACAAGTCTTTTTTCTTGTACCTGCCTCCAGGATGCTGGCAATGCGCAAGCAAACTGAAACTAGAGAAGTTGTATCAATGCCAGTGAAGGAGTTAAGGTTGAAGTTCGTGCATTGTAAACTATTGAATTTTAGGCCCTGGTAAAATATTAACATAATTGTAAACAAGATTAACTAGTATAAGAAAGAAACCCAGCTCAGTAAATGTATGAGCAACAATTTAAAAATTCAGATCTATACTTATATAAGCAATTATTGAAATGATATGTCTGGGTTAGCAAGGACTAAACCTGTATAGGTGCAATTTATATGAAAAATGGCCCTTTTGAAGGATTTTCTGATCACATTGTGAGAAATTTTTTTGAATAGTCTTGGTCTGAAAAACACAAATCTCATTTATATGACTAAAGCATCCATCACCTCTAATTATATTTAGCTACACATTAATTTAAGGGTATTACTAAACTATATTTTTTAATATTTGAATTACTCTATTTAAAAAATATCAAATATTACAACATTGCTACTTCTTAGTTGTGATCTTTTGTATAATGATGCAAGCAGAAAAACTTCCACAGCAGGTAAAGGAATGATGCTTGTGAAACCCAGTATCAATAACACCTGAATAAAACAGGAGGATGTGGAGATTATTTGATCTCTGTCACATCTTATCTATCTTCTGCTCCATCATTTTTGCAATGAACATTTCAGTACTAGCTATTATAAATCTCTCTTTTCTAAGAGTGAATACTTAGTTATGCAGATCATGATTCTCTACCTATGTGCTAGATTAGTTATTTACCCTATTTTATTCAATAAACAAAGGAATCACCTATTCGAGTTAGAGGTAAACTCACACCTGTGTATTTATTGAAAAATCTATTATTGACTGTATTTATGCTTACTTATTCTTTGCAACAGCTAATATTTATATATCTTCCTGAATTTAGAATCATAGAATCACAGGATCACCAGGTTGGAAGAGACCCACCGAATCATCAAGTCCAACCATTCCTATCAAACACTAAACCATGTCCCTCAGCACTTTGACCGCTCGTGCCTTCAACACCTCCAGGGAAGGTGAATCAACCACCTCCCTGGGCAGCGTGTTCCAGTGCCCAATGATCCTTTCTGTGAAAAACTTCCTCCTAATGTCTAGTCTAAATCTCCCCTGGCTGAGCTTGGGGTCATTCCTTCTTGTCCTGTCCCCTGTCACTTGGGAGAAGAGGCCAGCACCCTCCCCTCCAAAACCTCCTTTTAGGTAGTTGTAGAGAGCAGTGAGGTCTCCTCTCAGCCTCCTCTTCTCCAGGCTAAACAACCCCAGCTCTCTCAGCCGTTCCTCATA
>WAAB01007949.1:215163-243252 GCA_013389865.1 Piaya cayana
AGGTATTAAGTACCTCAGCCTTTTCCTCATCCCCTGTCACTGTTGTTCCTTCTGCGTCCAATAGGGACTGTATGGTCTCCCTAGTCCTCCTTTTATTATTTATATATTTATAGAAAGATTTTTTGTTATCTTTCACAGACTTTGCAAATCTGACTTCTAGTTGGGCCTTAGCCCTTCTGATTTTTTCTCTACACAATCTCACTTCCCTTCTCTAGTCCACCCAAGAGGCCTGTCCCCTCTTCCAAAGCCCATAAACATTTCTCCTCTTCTTGATATCTCTCAAGATCTCTGTTCAACCAAGCTGGTTTTTTCCCCTGCTGGTTTTTTTTTCAGATATGAATTCAAAACTTACAGGTTTTCATATATACAGAGTAAAATTCTTCAATTATCCCTTAAGTCAATAAAGCTGATGAAACTCTCATGCTCTTCTTAACTTATAGAGTTGTGTGCAATTAAAGAAGGCAATTGCATGTCTGAAAGTATGGTAAGGTTGATGAGGATTTTTCATGTAAATCCTGCAATCTCTTTAAGGAAAGTCATTAAGCAAAACTGATAGATTTTGTATTGTTGTGCATATATGTGTAGTGTATTCATTTATGTAAATGATATTTTTACCTATACCTCATAGAATAACTAGCAATCGCAAAACTTTAGGCACAAGACATTGGGCACAAAAAAAAATTAATCCAAAGAGCCATCAATAAAAGAACTGATGGTTAACAATGCTTTTGAAATCTGCTGAATCCCATTAAAAGTAGTTGAAATATAAGCTCCGTAGCTATCTAGCACATCACATTTTTTTTTCTCTTCACCCTTGGCAGTATTGATTACCTGACTGCCATACCTTAAGAATGTAACTTAAGGATCCAAGCAGAGCCCTTCCACTAAAGAGAACAGTCATAAAGATTAAAAAAATCTAAGAAGTGCTGATTCTGAATTATACTTATATATAAAAATACTTATGTCTGAAGCATTTAAGACAACACTTATTAGCACAAATATGCATCTGTCTTAATAAAACTGTAATTTCACTCAATATGAAAAAACCACAGAACATAACACAATTTTAATTTGCAATGTACATCTATCTATTTGTACATTGTCCATTGTACACTGAGAAAATAATACATCTTTCTTCTTGGAGACTAGTTCAATGTAGATGTGTTCAATTGAAGACCAGAATCCTCTGACTGTGTCCTACTGTTATCATGACAGAGAAGTTATGCAATATTTGTTAAAAAAAGAAGTTTATGCCCTGCATTGAGGTCTTATTAATATTGTAAGAAGGCTTTACAGGCACAAATTCTATTTTGATATCTGCATTGAGGCTAAAGAACATAGGTGGTTAACCCTCTCAAAGTTGGCAAATAAAATGTGAAGTTATTTGATATATAACTCTAAGTGCCTAAGCCATATTTAAAGCTCAAATTCATTTTCATCTTTATAGGAATAACAGTTAAATAGAAAGATTAAGAAAGCACTCAAAGCCAAACAACTTATTCAGCGTCATCATATGGCAGGGAATCTTCAGAGCAAAACCAGAGGTGTTAGTGTACAGAAAGGAGTTTAGTCTTTCAGCTGAAAAACATTGGGAAGGTGTTCATAAATAACGCATCTTTTCCGTGGAGTCTAATATGCTGTCGCTGTGTGCTTGGAAATTTATGACTGGAAAGAAGAACCTGCCTTTTAATTATGAATAACCTTTCAATACATGGATTATTTGCTAAGTTTATAATATCACTTTAAAAAAATGAAAAGAGAATGTAGTTAGCTGTGTAGAAATGAGGAAAAGAAATATACATAGATGCTGCTGGTAACAAAATAATATCAAAAGTTGATAGATTTGTAGGGAAATTGGACTAACCTTCACCATTACTGTGTGTTTACAAGGATGCTATTAAAATACTGTAAAATGGCACTGCTTGAAATACAAGTGATGACATTGTACTGGAGACCAATGAAGCCCCAGATCTTTCAATGCATTCTGATACTTCTGGAATCAGACTAATTTGTACAAATATGGGATAAGTCAGTATGATTTTTGAAAGTTTGTTAAAAAGGTTTGTATTTAATTCCAATTATGTGTATTTATATATGTCTATGTATATATCACTATAACAGTCTAAAAGCACATGAGACATAGAATATTCAGTTGTAGCCAAGAACAAATGATATGTTTCATGATTTGTTTACCAGGTGGGGGAAACAGAGTCAGCACCAGAGCTGGTGTTTGAAGGCTGTGAAATCCAACTTTTCAGTCCAACTTTTTCAAAGAAATGTGTATGAAAAGTAGTACAGTGACTAGATTCCTTCAACTTTTATTTTCTAGATTAAATTTAGGTCCCACTGGGATCTTTAGAAAACAGATCCATTACTCTGGCGTGGGTCAGATTTCTCTAATTCTTTAGCAAGTTAATCCACAAATGCATTTGTTGGCTTATGTGAAATGACTGAGAGAATAAGGAACTAAGTGTTAAGACTAAATATATTTAACATGGCCTTAGAAAAGATCAAAGAAAAATGTGAGACTGAAGAGAAAAGAAAAAGCCAGCATTTCTTCAAGCAAGGCCTTTAAATTAAGAAATTAGAATAAGAACTCGGTAGGACCTGGACAGAATTAAATCCACAATTAGAAGTCTTAGTATTTTTTAAAAAAATCTATGCACATTTTTTTCTAATCTGGGTTGCTTATTGTCAATAAAAATGTTTCTTATCTATAGGAACGATAAAGTGAATTGTAGGAAAAAAATGACTATGTGATAGGTAGATAATATAAAGCAAACATATTCTCCACATACCTACGTGGCTGTTCCTGGCACTGGAAAGAATGCTGCAGTTGAAGTGTGTGTTCTTACTGATTTTGCACAGGCACTTCCTTATTATACACTGACGCTGCTGTTGTTGGTGTTGTTGATCCCCTCTGAAACTGAACTGTGGACTTGACACTGTAGATGGTATATTCAACTCAATAGTTTAAGAAAATATGGAAAGGCAAAATGCCAACCTTACAAACTTTTTGTTTTAATTAAAATCCAGCTTTGTAACTGACAGAAATTATTTGATCTCATAAAAATGGTTAACTAAACCAAATAAGGTACAAGTGTCAAAAAGTGACGTATGGAAGCATAATGTCTACAGCTTCAATCCAGTGATTGTTCCTATTGCTGATAACATGAGCTACCCATTTACATAGGCCAAGCTAAACAAATATGAGCTTTGTAAGATACTGAATTTAGTTATCTGTCTTAGTGCAGTGGAACATATAATTGGTCCGAATTATGTTTCTAGTTGTTTTGACTTTTTTTACATCCATCACGTAATAAAATTATACCACACTACCATTTTCTGAGAAAGACTTACTATGTGAATGTGGACTTCTTTGCTTTAAAGTAACAAACACTGTATTAATGAGGGTAATATTATTCATAGATCTACAGTGTTTTGTTTGTTATAAACAAGTCCTTCATTGTTATCATTATAAAACAGTAATAAGAATAAAACTACATAGTAAAAGAAGAGTTCACACGCTGGAAGGAAAGGATCTGAGGAGGATTCTACTAAATTGGTTTTTGAAACACCACCATTAATGGCATTAAATGATTTGTTAATTGTTATTGTTTTTCTACCATTTGCTATTTTTAACTGTCATTTGGTTCTACTTCTTGGCAGGTATTTTCTAAATTGTCTGAATATTGAAAAGCTGACCTCTATGCTATGACATTATCTGTTGTAAATTAATGTCATTTGCTAACTTCAGACTGGTGAAGATCTGACAAGAAGCTTCTTCACTGAATTATAAGCTGCTTAGTCATGTGCTGTGGTGGGCTGGGTATCCTTATAAAGGAGTTAATTTATTTAAATTTTCTTGGCTGTTCATGCAGCAGGGGTACATACCTGGTCATTAGCTCAAGAAGGAACTGAAACAGAAAAAATTACATAAAATACCAATGAAAAGGTAAGAGGGGCGTGCATGGGAAAAACAGCTGGAATAGAAAAAAAGTTGCCAGAGGAATAAATAAAAAATTACATTTGTGTGTATATATCAGAGAGGATAAGAACAGCCTTGGGACTTACATTCCTGTAACTCCCTAGTTATCTCAGTATATCCGAAGTTCATGGTGGGTATGTTCTAGACTCATTTGCTGAGTCTGCTCATATTATTTCCTTAACTTGTAGTTTAAGCTTATCAAAGTATAACTTTAACCAGATATCTTAGCTGTGAAAAATGCATTAAAGTATAACTTTATTATGGTAAATTGAAAAATAACTAGTTCAGTATAAGGTAAGGCATTTATTCTGCTCATAGGATTTAACTTTATTAATAATTATATAGTGGCAGAGTTTGGGTAGGTCTTTTCCTTGTTTCTCTTCTCTCCTCTTCTCTATAGACACATTTTAGAGCTCTCTTTAGAAAATTTGTTCTAGGTTTCTTCCTTAGTAAAAGTTGACAGGCTTTATGGTAGTACATAGGATCTCTGGGCTATATTAAGTAGAGAGACTAAACCCAAACACTTGTAATTGCAACAGAAAGTGGCTGCATCAGAAAATATGTGTCATATCTGTGAGGTGTCAGAAGAGCTACATCATCTTCCATTCCAAGTCAGTGCTAATTATCCTTAAACTTGAATATGAAAAGGACTGAGTAAAAAATTATGACCTGATTTCACAGTGTAGTGACACTTTTAGCTTAGATCATATGAAGAAGAGATGGTGTTCATAATTTTGTACAAAGCACAGCTTGCTTTCCATTATTTTTCAGCAATGTATCTATCTGGTAATTCATTAGAAAACAAAAATTTACAACTGATTTTTTTCAACCTAAGTCATCTGGATATGCAGCTGTATGGTCTATTATCAGCTGTTATCTTTTCTCTGCTAAATCAGGTGGCTGCCTACCTACTAGCATGAGTAGGAAGGCTATGTTTATTTTTCCATTGCCAGGTTGTTTATTTGTTGGGCACATCTTGCCTGCACAGAGGCTTCCTGTTTAAAGCCACAGCTAGAATGAAATTAGAGCTTGGCAACAGCAAGTTCCACTTGGGTTCTTTCTTTCACTTCTGTGTTTTTGAATAGTTGTCCAGACTTCAATTTTTCTCGCAAGAGCTCTGAAACTGAGAACATTTCACAGCAAGGAAAACTCTACAAGTATTTAGCCCCTTGGAATGCACATTTAAAGATACATTTTCATACTCATGGACATATCCATATGCAGCGTATGTGCTCCTAGTACATAAAAACAGCAGTTGAGTTAATAAGTAGATTTTTGTTGAGTTTTGTGCTTATTGTATTACTAAAATGGTCAGGTAGAAAAAGATCTAGTGAAAAAAATAGCCAAAAAGATTTATTTTGTTTTTAACTTTAAAAACTGCTTTTAATAAATGGCTTTTACAAGCTACTTTTTTTAGGTTTCAATTTGACTGATCTGCTTATCTCAGTGGTGTGAAGACATAAAGTAGCCGAAAATGGCCAGTAGTGAGATACCATATCGGTTTCCTGCAGCTACAACTCACAACCCCACCACAGTTCCTCTGATAGATCCACAGTCCAGTAATGTTTGTATACGAGGTGTGGGCAGTATGGGGTCTGCCAACCCCTAACCCTCAATTCCTCTGTTATAGCTAACTGGGTACCAGGCTGAACTGCTAAGCTGGTGTCACAGAAAGGTTTTTCTTTTACATAGTTTTATCAGCAATTTAGAATTTATTACTGGTTTAGGGGTAGATTACAAAGTTGGATTCTTAGCAGCAATTAATCATTGCCCAATTTGATATTTAAAAAGATGATTAGTAAAGGATTGATATGATCAAAGCAACAACGTAATTATGGGTTCAAAGTTGATAATATTCACACTAACTTACTACACAGTATCCTAAATCAAGATGTACATATACAAGACTGTACAGACATACCACAGAAATATTTGGATATCCACACCTATAAAGAAATCTCTGTGTGTAGATGAAGACTAGCTTGTAGACGTGTTTTCCTCTTCTCACATTTAGTGAAAACTACTCACAATGTGTTATTGGCAGTCCTCAATGGGTGATAATAGAGCCCCAAGAGGTCTGACACTGCTGTAGCCTTCCTGTCTGTTTTAATAAGGAACATTCGGCATGCTACTGCTGAGAGGCATCCCAATTCAAGGGAAGATACTGGTCACAGCCTGCAGAAAGAGCCCTTCAGAGTTCAAAGGGCCTTCCATAGGACATCTGCTTACAGAATCTGAGATGACTGACTTAGGTACTTTCCACCAGTTGCACAATTCCCAGTTGTGCAAGTCCAGAACTCATCAGGTTGTACAGTTCTGATTATCATTCGCCTTGGGCCACAATCCAGGTAGCAGGTGCAGGCCGTCAGGAGAATTCTTTCCTAGAGTGTGACTGACTTTCCCTGGATCAGCAAATAGCCCAGAGAGGAAGGAATTATATTGAGTAGGTCAGGGAGTGATCATGTCACCCCAGCTGGCCTTTCAAATACCCTTATTCACTTCCACTGCTTATACATGAAAAGGGCTAAAATTTAGCTTTCAATCCAGTTGCACATAAGTCAAGAGTGAACAAAGCTCTGATTGTGTGACAAATTATTTTAATGTATCTAATGAGGACTTCTGGGAACGATTTGGACTTGGATAATGAGTAATGGGATATGATTGCTGATTTGATCTTACAGTGCCCTGCATATTTGTTCAGTTGAATCCCCCTTTTTATAAAATATTATTATATCTCTCAACACTGATATCTTATTTACGAGTAATTCCAGTGCTGTGAAAAAGTAAAGGAGATATTTTTGAAACTAATTTTATACTTGGTATCAGCTAGACTTTGTAGGTGTCACTCTTTTGAGTATTTTAATTGTGGTAAATTAATATCAAGGGGGTATTATGATTTATCTGTTTCTCTGAGTGCTTAAAATACATTACAAAATAAATATGTGAAGATACAATTTCACATACAGGATTATCTATTCTCCTTCATTTACTTCAATTATCCTAGGAGCAGTAGGTAAAATAATGATTGACATAGACCTACACTTTATAGTTTCTCAGAATGCCAGAGAAATCTGTAATTACTGCTGTAACACTATCTTGTATTTCTATATATATATTCTGGTATCTCAAAAGGAAGAAACTCAGTGATTTCCCTCAACTGAATCTTTAAAAAGTTCCCTCCTACATACTCAAAAGTCAGTCTATGGCATTTAAATACAGACATACAGCATTTGTCTTTAAGCAGTTTGAGACTGTCCGTCAGCTTGGGCTTCCATGAGCTCCACTAAGCCTACTCAGATTAGTGTGCATGTTGAAACCAGTGAAGGCAAAACAGAAACACCACCTTTCTTGCCTCCTTGTATTCAATGTGGTCTGTTGTGACCTTTCTGCACTGAAACTTCGCAGTCATATGAAATTTGACTAAAATAGCTTGGGCTTCATGTCTCCAGCTTTTACTCTGCTGTTGAATGTCAGATGGTAAATTTTTTTAGAGGTGGCTGCCTACTTTCATAGCCTACTGAGAAGCTCCTTCATAACATACAAAAATATATAGCTGATGTTGTTTTGATTAAGAAAATATTATGGTCAAATACACTTCCAAGTTTGAGGTTTTTTTGAAAAGTCATATATATTTGTACCAATTTATAGAAAATCCTGTGTGCAGTCAGAATTATTAACTATTACTAGAGAAAATAGTACTGAATAAGCTAAAAGAAGAAATGGTGGTAGAACACATAAAAGCTTGTAGGTTGGAGGAATAAACAATTTCAGATTTCTAATGTGAGAAATATCTATATGGAACAGATAAAAACATCTTTTTTCTTGAAGACAGTATTGTCCCATTGTTAACTCATTTGGGGGAGGCAAATTGATAATGACACAGTGTAAGAAAATCTAGATTTCATGCAGCCAGCTATTGAATTTACATGAAGTTTTAAGAATATGCTATGCCAACCCGGTCATTCTGTGATTCTGTGATTCTGTGACATACAAAGCTCCTTCACAATGGCTACTTAATTCAAGTTACTCTAAGCTATCTGTATGGGTCTGTTCAGTCTGACATTTTCACTAGCAGTTTATAGTTTATATCATATACACTACCTAAAATGGTAAATGACCATACTGAAGTTGGGAAAGATAATAAAACTTTGTGTAGCCACAGTATTGACATGCTATAATCAGTTGAAAGGGTAGAGTGTATTGAAGTAACCTTTTGCCTGCAGTATATAATTTTCAATTAGTTTACATTTCAAACAGTGAATAAAATTTGGTTTTGCAGCTGTTTACTAGAGACCTAATTTAATTCCTTGCGTTTGACCGCTGAGAGAAGAAAGTAAGGAATTCTATTAAAAATGTTTATCCAGGAGGCTTGAGTTTCCTACTGCCTGCAGACCTTGCTGCATTTGTATTCCCTGATCTTTACCTAGGGAATGAAATTAACTTAGACAAACATGCTGTTTTTTTTCTATTTGACTGAAATCAGACAATGTAATTTTAATACATTTTAAAGGGGAAAGACAATTTGGTTTTAATTAAATGTCATAAGTATTGAAAATTTTGTAGAAGTTAGTCTGATAAGTGTGTTAAAGAAGAACTGAACTGAAATAGAAGCAGTTGTTGAAGGGTTCTATCTATACATAAGCAATTTGGAAGTTTTCCAAACAAATTTGTTGTCATTTATAAACCTTTACAAATTTAATTTTATGTATCTATTAGAATATTAATATTATTGATAGCAAGCTATTTTACTTTATGACCTCCTGACTTTTTAATTATTGTGAAGGCTTAAGACTATTTACATACCTCTTGTAAAAATCCATGTTCATGTTTACAGTCATATGTCATTGCATTTTTCCATCCTAACTTCCAGGACCAATGTTCTCTAGTAGTTAGAAGAAGTTTACACATCCCCAATTTCTTAGCTGCCCGACAAATAGGGCACAATCCTCTTGATATCCCTAACCCCTCATTGAAGCATTTGTACTCATAAACAAACTGTCCAGTAGAACAACATAGAATGAATCTGAATTTAGTACATTATCACAAGAGGGAGCCCTTCTGAATCTCAGTATATAACTTTGCAGAGCTACATGAATCACTTTCCTAGAGCAATGTAGGTCCATGCACATGCAGTGAAAATATTTTCACATTAGAACAGTAACTTCATTTAAAAAGGTCTTGTTCTACACATTCCAGATAGATTCCATGTATCTTACCAAAAGTCAGAGCATTCCCAGACTGCATTAGGAATGATTCTCTCTGTCCTCGCTGTCAGTTACATTCTTGTCTCTCTGCACCATTAAGTGCTGTTGTTCTTCAGGAAATAAAGGAAAGCATCCTCTTCGATCAGACTAGAAAAAGGAAAAAAACCCACCTCTTCCCATTTTCTGGTGTGCTGTGATCTATGAGGGCTGCCCAAGCTTATTTCTTTCTTTTGTGAATGGCATGTGTCTTATCTGCCTGTGGGTTGTCTGAGGAGCAAGCAGACTGCTAGTCACACTAAGTTAATTTTCACGTTGCCAGTAATACTATGATGAGTTTAATAGTCCATACAAATCTACAGAATCATAAGATTCCTTACTTTTAACTGCAAAATGTACATGGAACATTCAGAATAATAGGAAAAGCATCTGCTTTTAGATTTGGTTTTAAATTTTGCCAAATTTATGAACAATGGCTACTATCTTCAGAGAGCCTGAGCCCAGCTACAAATGGATTAGCTTTGTTTTGGAGAAGACCAGGAGAGTCTTAAGTCATAATAAAAAACTACACAAGAATTCTATGACAAAGTAAAAACTGAGCCCATGTCCTCTGAGTCTTTGAGTAATGTCTCTATGCCAATCAATTTGCTGATACCAGAGGCTCTGAGAATGTTTAGGATTTCATTTTGCAGATAGATGTGGGAGACTTCAGTAGTGGGTGGACATGCCATCTAGCATTAGGTAAAACGGAAGAAGCAGACAGAAAGGAAAAGGTAAAACGGTAAAAAAAGTGACCACTAGCGCAGCACTGTTAAAGTCTTCCTTGACTGGGAATGCATCACTGCTAGTAAGGAAGAGGTTAGGTCTGAGATGGTATCTGTGAAGAGAAGCAAAAACTGATCTGAAAGGCAAAGAGCTCTCCAGATATAAGGGATAAGAAGAGCCCTTTGAAGGAGGTCAGCTAGTAATGATGCTGGAAACACAGAAGACAGTGCTGGTCTGAAATGTAGTAAGGAGGAAGAAATAGAGTTGTGGGAGGTTTTAGTGCTTAAAAAATGTTCTGCAACATCACATTTTTCACCAAAGTCAAGCTATGAAAATTATTGTTGCTATCTGAAACAACAAGAAATGTCAACAGCTATGAAGTAAATGTTTTCATCCTCATTTTTTGAGAAGGAAAATTAGAGAGTTACTACTGTTATCTAGCAAAGGTAATATTTTTCACACCTGAGTGATTTTCTTTAAAAGACCTCTTCCCCTGCTTTTCCATTTTCATCTGCTTATGAATGCATTAAGTGGATATATAATGCCTATTCAGCATAGAGGAAGAAAAGAGGAAGAAAAACAGGGTTGTGTGAAAGGATGTAGTTGAGATTCTTATATTAACAATCTTTAAGGAATCATTCAATCTCAGCATTTTATCTCTTAAGGAAATTAAAACATCAGATATACTACTTTATTTCTCTAGCAGTTCAATACATCATCCAGTTTTCAAATGAAGCAGAAAACAGGATCAAGTTGTGGGGTGCTTGAGTATTTTACTGTTCTTTTATTAAAAAGATGTACACACTCCAAACTAACAGTAATGCCATAACTTGTCTGTGATTTTTTTCCAGGGAAAATTAACAACTCTGGAGTAGGAAAAAACAGAAAAATAACTTTGCATTCAGATCTCAACTGCTTCTATGTCCAGCAACAGCTAGGAAAGAGCAGGTAGAATTTTATACATCAGTGACTGTTACCACAAGCAAGAGAGCTTTGGGTAAGGATGTGTACTCCCCCTTGTACTCTGTTTGCTCCAAGACCAAGTTCTATGATCACTGCTGATGCAAATCACTGTCTTAAGTCATGTATGGTTAAATCAACTTATGCCATTATTTGATTCTCCACAGAATCAGACATCAGCAGAACTTCATCAGACTCTGATGTTGCCTAGCAGTTTCACTTGACCTGCTAATTCAGGGGAATTTGCTTGCAAGAGAGTTTTTCATTCTGGTTCTAACCAAAACTAAATCAATTTACAAAATGTTTTACTTTGTGTACCTCAGCCATTTAGCTAATATCATAGAATATTTCTTGCAAAGTTTTATATATACTTCGAAAAATCCACACCAGAGGCAGACTTAAATGTATTTTCAGATTCTGATTAGAACAGTTATTTCAGACTGGTTCAATCAGGGATTAGTAAAAATCTTCAGATCTAGCTCAAGTCACTATGAAGAGCTGATGTGGTTGGATTATTATTTTGTCAGTCAAAATTATTATGCTAGGTTTATATGAGAAGTATAAAAGCATAGCATGCCAAACAGCATGTGCTGGGACATATAATAGTTTAGTTATCTTTTACACATATGTGATGTAAAAAGGGCGCTTTTTATTTTTGAACAATTTTATGTACTGTCAGGATAAAACTGACTAGAAAGAAAGAAAAAAGAAAAATGCTGTACTCCAGAAATATATTTTTTTCTTATGTCTAGTATAAGATATCTAAGGAAATTATTTATTCATCTAGACATAGTTCAAAATCAGCCGACAGTGATGCATTGCAGCAACTCTGAGGAGACACTATGATGCATTTCATCTCTGTATGATGAAAATATTATGATGTTAATATACTTATAACCTACAATATAAATTTAAATACACTATGGAACTATTACTCTGTATGTACAATAGAGAATTTAGTTTTAAAATATTAATGACACAGCAATTTCATTTTTCTTTTCACTCTTTCACACAATATAAGCAAATTGAGAGCATTGACTTTAACCTCAAATATTCATTCTGAGGCAAGGAGATTTAGTGATACAATTTCTTTTATCATTTATGGGAACTGATGTGGTTAACCTGTGTTCAGATGTCATGATGAATTTACATTTGCATATCTGAAATTATTATTCAGGCTAAAGACTACAGTTAGTTGAATTGAAAAGAAAAAAGAATTACAAATGCCTTCACTTAGAGATAAAAATCATTTGGAGAAAAAATTGTTTTGACATTCTCAGGGTGATGCTGAAACCAAGTACATATTAAATAATGGGCCATTTTACACAAGCATCTTGTGTATAATTTTACATTTTCAACCTATTTTCCAGAAAATATGTTTATTTTCCTAACGGTTTTAATAAGAAGTATTTGGGTGTAAGATCTGATCCTTTTAGATAGTGGTTTGAGGTTGAATTATAACACTAAAATCCTTTCACCTGATTTTTGTGAATAATTCCCAATGGCAAAATTTTTGCAAAGATCTAGAGCATTGACAGGCATGAAATAGGCAGCTGTGCTTTTGCTAATTCTCTTGCCTCTTAATCACTGCTGCCACCATCACCACAAACCTTTGCCCTTCACTAAACTTTATAACTGTATAACTATTACACTGAAGACTTGAGTGCTTTGGAACCTAAACTTTTCCTGTCTAGGTTCAGAAGAAGACAGGCTGGCTTTTAGCTACATTTCACCTCTTCTCACTAAGGGCAGGGAACAACCTAACACCACCTGAGTGCCATGTCCATTAGACACGCTTTGTACATAGCACAGGCTGCAGTGAACACAGTGCCAAGTCCACCTTTTCTCAACACTGAGTCACTAGAAGAGTAATCAGTCCTGTTACAGCACAAAGTAGTGGCTGGAGTGCTCATCCAAGAAGTGAGCCTTGGCCATACTAAGTAAGTTTGCTAAGTTCTGCTTAGAAACACATCTGGGATAGGGTTGTCCTCTCTTGCCACTAGAAGTTTATGATTAAAGATTTCAGGGAAAATACCTCATGTTCTCAGAGGCTGGGAGATGTCCCAGGAAGAAGAGAGTGTTGTTTGTCTTGGCACTCTGAACCTTGATCTGAACCATGCAGAAGATACCTACTTCCCAAGTGACAGGGGACAGGACAAGAGGGAATGGCCTCAAGCTCCACCAGGGGAGATTTAGGCTAGACATTAGGAGGAAGTTTTTCACACAAAGGGTCATTGGGCATTGGAAGAGGCTGCCCAGGGAGGTGGTTGATTCACCTTCCCTGGAGGTGTTTAAGGCATGGGTAGACGAGGTCCTGAGGGACGTGCTTTAGTGTTTGATAGGAATGGTTGGACTCGATGATCCGGTGGGTCTCTTCCAACCTGGTGATTCTATGATTCTATGACTCAGTCTCTCTCTTTGCTGGTACATGCTATGGCTCTCCTCTGGCCAAACCTTTCAGCTTCCTCCCAGAGCAGGGGATTGGAGTATCACTGGTCCTCAGGTTTTTCATTGTCAAAGTCAGATGCTTAGACCTGCTCTTTGGAGGTGTAGGGAGCTTAAGTTGTTCTAGACATGCATATCAGACCTGAAGATTCTTCTTTTGCTATTGCAGTATTCCCATAAGGTACTTACAATGGCCAATCTGAACAGAATCTGTAGCAAAAGGAAAAAGAGAAGCCTTAAACTAAGGATTATAAATGTATTTCCTTATCTCTGTTTAGCATTTTTTGTGGCTTACTTGGCCTTCCTTATTGAATAAAGTTTTTTACATTGATTTAGCAGAGGAAAGGATTAAGAAAGCTAACACAATCTGTGACAATGACTCAGTTCCACTGGAGAAATGCACACTTGAGCAATGGTAGTGAATAGATTTAGCTGATAACTTCTAAACTGCCTAAGCTATTTGCTTATCATGTGAGTTAACTCTTTACATCCACATAGCATGATAATATTTAGAGGAACAGAGGTCTGTGTTGTGTTAAAAATTATCAATATTTTTCATGAAGGATACAAATTTGTAATTTGCAGCAATTGCTGGAATAATGAAACCATACTGTGTTATCACATGTGCACAAAAAAAAGAGAAGGAAAAATGATGCAATTCCTAATGGAAACATTTTATATTTCTTTTTTATGTCTATGCCTCTGTTGAGGATTTTTGCATGTGTGGGAGATGACAGAAATATAACATAGATGTTCAGCTGAAAGGCCATGACCCAATGAAAGGAACACCACGGAAGTAAAAATAAAGATTAATGATAGCAGAAGGATGGAAAGGTCTACCTAAATATTGTTATTATACTTAAACATAAAACATTTTTCTTTCAGATTTCTGTATTCTGAAGGAAGTGCCGGTAACTCATTCCCTGGACACTGTCACACGGTATAAGCAGTTCCTTACATCTCTTCCTTACATAAGCAGATCCAATATATCTCTTGCAAACTTGCTTCTTGTTTGTGTTCTCAAATGACACTGCTATGTTGTGCAAAATTATTTTGTTTGTGTTCTCAAATGACACTGCTATGTTGTGCAAAATTATTTTCCAAAAGAATGACTTCTGGAAATATTGAGTGGGAGATGCTTTTTGCATGTTAGGATCAATTAAGCTATCTTTTTGTAAGCTAGCTCAAAGCCCTATTGTGAAAAGTATGCCTTTGGAAAATTTATATTTTGTTTGGATGAAGAATGACTTAGTTAAAATTTTAAATATGATGGCTTGATTGGGCTTAAAAAGTACTTGTCAGCCAAGGGCAGAAATTAGCTAGACTGTGGGCTAGATCTTCCATTTAACTTCATTTGGGAATTCCATTAAATGTATTTACCCTAAGTGAGGGAGTAAATTTTATTTGCCCCAAAAGCTGTAGATTAAAACACCTAAAAATATTTACTTGTGGTTGGACCATATAAGCACAATTTTCAGTTTATTTTTGGAAAACTGTTTCCAGTTTTATGAACACATCAGCTCCAATAGAAAAGCCCACCTTAATATTTCTACATGAATCAGAAGGCTACACCTCTAAATTTTATCAGTAGTTTGCCAATGGTAGCTAGTAAAGATTGAATTAATTTTTACTAGTCTTAAATTTGTTCTTACTTTTACTGCTATAGGTATTTCCAGTTATCTACCTTTTTCCATTATGCAACAAGATAAGACTTCTCTGACAAGGATGAATTTGGTTGACAGAGTATAACTGTGTTAGAACGCAGAAGATTTCAATCTGTTAAACTGTTTGAATGTCTAGTTCTATCTAGTTTTATAGTCTGTGCCACTGCAATAGTATTCAAATCCCATATTACTGTAACTCCACTGATCTGATTAATTACAACAAACAAAGAGAGATTTTAGTAGCTGCGGTTATATCTGTGAACTTTGTGAATGGAAAACTAAATTTGAAATTCTTCATGCCACCACATTGAGTTGTATTTTCACTGAAGATTCCAAATGTAGTGAAGAGGACAATTTTCATCATGGTAAGGAGTATGTCTGCCAGTCCAGGGCAATATGTGGTACATCCATAGAAAAGTCTTTTAAAATTGTATCTTGAAAAATGAGAAGTAAAAATGGGGTTTGCTGTATTATTTTTACTTTTGTTGCATTATATTTAGAGATGGTCATAAAAATTACAGTCTTAAAAAGTGGCACCTAAGTTGCTATGCTAAGTTCTAAAGGTAAATGCACACTGCACTATCAGATCTTGGCTATCAGGGTGCACATGACCAGCTGGTTCTTATACTCCAGGGTAGACAGAACTTCAAGAGAAGTCTTAATCTCCTCTGACATTAAAATATGAACCTATAAATTATATATTCCTTTGCTCTCAAAAGAAATCACCAAACCCCAGCACAAAAAAGTATGAACAACATTTTAGCAGGGCCTGTAGCTATAGGCCAAGGAGTAGTGGTTTTAAACTAAACGAGGAGAAGTTGAGGTCAGATACTAGATTTTTTTTTTTTTTTTCACTGAGTGTGGTGAAACACTGGAACAGGTTGCCCAGAGAAGTGGTAGGTGCCTCACCCCTGGAAACATTCTATGTCAGGTTGAATCTAGATCAAACTTATCTAGTTGATGATCTCCCTGCGCACTGCAAGGGAGTTGGACTTCATGGTCCCTTCCAATCCAAACATTGTATGATTCTATGAAAACTGTAATTTCAATTATTTCATGTGCTGTAAAGTAGAGTAAGCAAATGGAGCAGGTTATGTTCAAATGAATGACAAAAATATTAAATCCCTTAGCCAAGATAAACTCTTATCTGTTGTTAGGTGTGCAAGGAAAATACACAAATACAGATTTTTAGGCAACTGAGAGTTGAACAGTCAAATCATAGAGGAAAAAGTGCTTTTCAGTAAGATGACAAAGGGCTTCTGAAAGACAAATACAGAACATCACCCAAATTCTTTCCAACCATTTAAAAAAGAAAAAAAAGAAAGTTTGTGTAAGACGGAAACTTTGACTATTATATTCTTTTTCTAACTAACACAAGGGAGAGGGGGTATGTATGATTATTCTCCTAAGAGAGACTGCTATGCTGTTTCTGTTAAAACACACCAAAAAAAAAAAAAAGAAAAAGCATGAAAAATCTTCCAGAAGGAAAAATATTTGAAAGCCTGTCTTGTACTGTTTAATTTCAGTAACTTACTTTCCTCAACTTCTTCTAAAGGGTTGAGATAATGATCCTAGTATATAACAAGTTGACTTTGGCTATATTTCTAAATATAATGCAGATGAATGCTTATTGTTACCATGGAAGCAGATAAAACCTCTGGTTGAGAATATCAGCAGTTACCAGTGCATCTACCCACCCAGCAATAGATTAAAACAAACCCAAACAGCAGTACTAGAAGATTCAACTATAAATAGTATCTGGTTTACCATCTTTGTCTTTGCTGTAACAGGTTTCAGGCAGTTGTTCCAAAATGAAAGTTACCTTTTGCAAAGTCACTGGTTTTAAGTTGTACTCCTTTGCTTGTGATGATACGTGCTGTGTCTTCCATGGTGACTCCTGAATTCCTAGTAGTAGCCTGCTTTATATAATCTGAAGTCAGATTAAAGGAGCAGTGAATCTGTTGCTATTGTTCCACATAGATCCCATCAGTATGCTTCTTGGGATATAGGAAAAAAATATGCAACCTGAGCTTTTGTCAAGACTGAAGTGTTAGACAAAACAGATATGTAGGATGTTGAGTTATGTATGTTATATATAGATATATATGTTGAGATATATGAAGATAGGTAAATACATATATTGTAACAAATCAGTTTTAGATTGTATTGTATGCATTTACAGGCAAGCATAACCCAAACCATGAAGACAATGTGGTTAATATAGCTCTTAGTCTTCAGAGGTGAAACTATTTGATTGGGATTAGTGGTGGTTTTCAGGGCTTTGCGTTACTTTGACTTGGTTCAGGGGTGCTTCAACTGTAACACAATCTCACATAGGTTTGGAGCACAGCTAAAATCCAAGGCAGGCACACCTGGATTTTTGCCTAAGTCCTGAGTGAGAATAGCGATTGGAGGTCATTACAGTGTGCTTAGGTTTTAGTAGTACCCTTATCTCTTGAATGGTTAAAAGATGTCAGAAAAAAGTGCAAAAAATCTCTGAGAATAGCAATAATTGAAAGAGGAAAATGAACAAAACAGAAGAAAAGAAATTTGAATTTGAAATGAAGACAAAACCTTGTGCTCATTTGTCTGGCTCAGTTTGCCATTTCTTGTTTGTAAGATTATGAAGATGTGCATAGTCTTCCCTACGGACATAATTCCTTTTTTTTCTATAGGAGTTATGAAAATATCAAAAAAAGTCAGAAACTAGTCAGACACAATAAGATAGGAGTGCTATAAACTCTGACACATTTATGGAGAGAATGATTTATTTAAAATATTTACTTTGGCTTTAATGGCACATTACTGCACATATAATACTATAACTGTTTTTGGATGATCACTTCCATAGCATCAACTAGTAAGGCTCACAAAGCAGCTATTTTTTATTATCAGGCAGCTTTTGTAAATGGGAATTTAGTGCTTGGGCAGCTCATATCTCCTTTCTCGACATGCTGCTGATAATGGCGCAGAGTAAAATGAGTTTTCCTCCTCATCCCTCCTCATTTCCTCTCAAGTTGTAGAATGAACTTGTAAACTATTCTCTGAGATGAATCTTTTGGTTAAACCAGCCAACTGATAACTCTTTTAACTGTTTTGTTTCTCATCAGCCTGGAATTTATTAATGGTGTCTCAATTTACGTGGGAGAGGGTCTTCTGTTCCAAAAGCACATTTAATCTTATCTGCCATCTAAGTGGAACATCAGTGACATCCAGCGGCAGCACATATTAATCACAGACATGCAAAGCTTCATACACCTTGAGGGGTAAGTCTCATCAATTTGCTTGCGTTTTCTTGCCATTTGGCTCAAGGTCTGCGTCTGTGGAGCTCATGCACAATTTGGCAGAATAGTGTTTTCTGGTATAAATAATAAAAGGACAGGCTGTTAATACAGGATAATTTGACAAATAGTAAAGGATGAACAAGATTAATCTTGGTTATCAGTTACCAACACAAAGAATAAGTCCTTTTATACACAATAGTTTTGTGTCATCCTATAGGATTTTTAAAAATACTTCAGCAGAATTTACCAGAATTGCCAAGCAAGAGAGAAATAAGTTTTAAGGAAGTAAGAGAAATAATGAACCGTATGAGAGCTAAAGTATTATTTAGCAATATCTATGACCATTTTAAAGATTTGTTTTCTTAAGATGACGGAGCTTATAGACTTGAATGCAAAGTGTAGTAGTGCACTATTTAAAAATGCTCTATCATTTTAATAAATACAATTGTGTTTCCTTTACCAGACAATGGGCGCTACTGTAAACACAAGATACAGCTATATTACTGTCAAACTTTCTTCACTGTACTACAGCAAGTTTTTTACCAAAGATTATTCTGAATTCATTATTTCTTGCTGAGAGGAAATGAACAGTAAAGCTATAGAAACTCAAGCTCTAAGTTGCAGCATTTGAAGCAATATTTCAGGTTCAATAGGCACTAATGGCAGGTAGCAGAAAGTGGTACATAGGAAATATATTTAGTGAAAGAATATGCATTTTGGTGTTCTAATGTCTTTCTCTTTGGTAGTGGTTTTTCTCATATAAGCTAACTCTAATCCTAGAAGTTAAACTGTGTGAAATATATTTAATTGTACAAGATTACTAATGTAAAATGCCCCTTTAACTGAGTCAAAATATTTCAAGAAAACATAAATTTTGACAAAATTTTCAAGTGGTAAAACTAAAGAAATTATTGCACGTTCCTAGTTTTTTAAATTTAAACTTTATTTCAGCAATTTATTTTCATTTTAGTTTCATTTCTTCTAAATAAATTCCAATATTCTTGGTATTGGACAAAAGCCATTATTCTCAGAATTTCTTTTTTCACAGCCTTGTTTTGGAACATTCCCCTGTTCTGGATGCCTTTGAAATGTGGTTATCTACCATGCGATCAAATACAGTTATGACATCTCATTTTCATTGGGTTGGAATTCTAAAGCAAGGCCCAAAACTGCACATGCATTTCTTCAGCCCACTTCTAAGTGGTTCTGCCCCAGGCAGTCTATACTCTCTATATAGAGAGTTGCCATACAGCTTCAGTCCTTAGTCCTTGGCTAGATGTTATAATTCTTTTTGTAGAGATGAGGATGTCTGTTTCTGTGACTAATTTAAAGATGTATCAGATACAGTAATGTCCACATGGGAGACAGCAAAACAGGACTATCTGTTTTTCTCTCTCAATAATTTAATCTGACTACTATTACTAGGATTAGACTTCTCTAATACCTTTATAAGATATTTTAAAATATTCCATGAGAGTAAGTGAAAACACATACAAATATTCCCGGAAATCAACGATTATTCTGCTCCTAAATTTTCTGCAAATAGTCAAGCGTAATACTTTCAGCATACTATGCCCAAATACTTAATTTTCTTTTTTTGTAACTATATTTCACAGAAAATTCAGGCATTGCAGATTAGTAAATGCCCTTATTGTTTGCCTTTTTTCAGTAAAGAATGCCTACTATTCTTTGAGTCAATGTAATAAGTTTTTTTATATCAATGTAAAGGAAGGAAAGCCTTTTGACATCAGCATTAGATTAATGAAAATGACATTGTTAGATAAAAACAGAGAATATTATTTAACAACAATTTTTTCCTCAGGAATGTTGCTCCAGCTCAGCAACAAAAAACCGTGGAGAAGCTGTCTATGAATCCATCAGAAAAGGTCAGGAGATGTGCTTGGTACTTAGTGACTCTTTATCCCCTCAGTGACAGTTGGGCCTCAACCCACTATACACTGAAAATTATGTTTTAACAGTGAATTCCAGTAACTTAAACTTGCTGTACCAGTTGGGGGAGAGGGAGAAAGATAATTTTCAAATGATCAGGAAGTTAGGGGAACCGGTACATTTCTACATTGCAAGATTCTTTTGTTGACTCTAATATACAACATGAAATATTTCATATGTTAGTAAAATACTGAGAATAAATGGTGCTGCATTGTCCAAAAGGTTGTTTGGCTGTTATTTTTCTTACCATATGTGCATGTGGCAATGCTGGAAACAGAGATGTATCAGTAAATGGGAAACAGATCAAATGTGTTAATCAAATGTAAATTGCTATCTTTTTAGCTATCAAAGCAGAGATAAAGAAAAAAAAGGCCTTGAAAGTAAAGTTTCTGTGTAAGAATGAAACACCACATATTTTTTTCACAGTGTATATTGCAAGAGAATGTAGAAGGCCAATCTAAGTAACCAGCTCTATTTTAATGGATAGGTTCAAGGTAATACAAAAGGTGTCTGTAGCGTGGATTACATGTGACCACAAAAATGGACAGGGTAGTTTTATAATATGATATTTCAATCTTTATCCAAGCAAAAGCAGGAAGGAAATAAGCCCATGAAAGTTAAGCAACATTCTGATTTCTCAAGAGAATCTGTGGTCAGATTTGTTCCATTCCAGTGCTATGAAGATGGATTCTCAAGTCTTTCTGTGACAAATGATTATTTCTGCCTGTTTATAGGGAAAGAAGACGCAGTCAGAAGAAAAATTCCATGTTATGGGTGTGTTTGACAGCCTCTTTGTTTTACTCAGTTGTGTTTGGAAGAGTCGGGAAATAACGCCTGGTAAATCCACATGAATATGAAGTCATGTGAGGATAAAGAAGAGAAAAATAAAGACAAGAAATAGCACCCCAAACCCAAGTCTGACGCAAAGGGTGGTATCCCATCTTACAAATGATTTTTCAAGGAGAGGGGAGTTTGTTGGAGTCTTTATGAAAGTCTATATCCATCTGTATTTATTTCACTAAACCAAGGAACTACTGGTTTGGGGTTTTTTTGTATGTGAGGGGAAAATCTTCAAAATACACTTGTCACAATGACTCTCTCAAGTGATTAGTAGATTTTACTACCAATGCTTAACATCTGACATTTTAACTTCTCACAAACTGTCACTAGGACTTCCCTGCTTTTCTTTCCACCCTCTGCTGAATGAACCCATATCTCAAGACAGTGAAATGAAATTCTGAAGGATTTATTATTAGTGCAACTTCATTGTTCAGTATATAAGAATTTAACTTCTAGAAATTCTATTTTTTTCCCAGATTCTCACAATTTTTTCAGATTCAGAGTACGACCTGCAAAATCAGTTTTTGAGCATTTCTTAACATTCAGTTTCTGCAAGCAAGGGCTCCTCTGGACCTTGTGACATGAGGGGAAAGGCTGATAATGGTCATTTCTTCATAAAAAGCATTCAATATCTTCACTCGCTCAGCACAGCTGTATTCCATACATTTTTGCAGTTGAAGGCAAGCTGTATCTTTACAGTTGTTACTAATAAGGGAATCTAGCTACATTGCTTCAAGAGCAAGTGTAAACAACAAAAAAAATCCTTTGTTCTATTTTTTTTAGTGTATTTCTTTTTTCTGATCAGTGCTGTCAATGATTTTGTTTGATATGTGGATGTTCACAGTCACAGGCGACCTTGTCCTCTGTCACAGCAATATAAAAGCTGTGATAGCACAGCCATTTTCATTTAAAGCTTGATATAATCAGGTCTAATCTGACTCAATTACTGGTGTTACCACAGCCTTTCAGAAAATGTGACCAGGAGGGATATTTTCAGCCTCTTTGTGACTCTTTCTGCTTATTCTGAGGGTGTACAGTAATGGATCTGCAATCTTGCTTGTCTTTCTAGAGATAATAAAACCAGTATGAAATTTGAGCTCACCTGTTGTGGGATTAGCTGGAAGTGGGGAAAAATCTACAAAGTCACATTTGGATTTACCTATACCATGGCTGAAGCAATCAAAGACAACACATAAGTGAAAGAAAAGTTTTGCTTCCTCTATCGGTTCTTCAGGTAAGAAACAAACAAGCTCTTGATACTTACTAGTACAGTGTTATGTAATCTGTTGGGGTTTTTCACAATCCAGGTTTTCCCCTTCTGATGTGGGCTGTTAAAGTTATAAACTTTAGCTACAGTACTGGAACTGTGTGGAACTAATGACAAAATAGATATTCTTTGTCAAGAAAATAGACACAGCATTCCTTAAATGTATGAGTTCTAATTTCAGAGGTATTTTGGAATATTTCTGTTATTTATGAATTATGATAGATAAACTCTTCCCATAGGTAAAGGGGAATACTTCTACTAGTAAATAGTGAAATGTGTATCTGAAAAACAGAGGTCAGAAGGAACTGGAAATCAAACATAAACCACTTAAGAAGACTCTTAATTTCTGCTCGGATATGACTCCTTTCTTTCAAAGGTTTGAGTGGAGAAAGGGTTTGAGAACTTGTTCGCGTTTTAATCCACCTACTTTCCATCTGTCTGTCTATGTTTTCAGTGAAAGGCTATTTCTTTGCATGAATTTGTAAAACTACTGTTCTGTTGTACTTCATAAGCCTGAAATTTAAGAGATTATTCTGCAACTTACTTTTTCCCTTCCAATATTCATTTTTTCAAAAATAAACTTTTAATCTAGCCGTCCCCCCATACATATTTTTCAAAAGATGATAGAGACCTTTGTTCATAGAGAAACAGCTCTTGTTCAAGTGCTAAGCAAGATTTTCCATTGAAGTTGTTTCTTCCGATTACTGCAGTACATCATGTTATTTGGCACCCGAACTGAGAACAAGGAGGTGTCTTCTCTGCTTTTAGTCCTCTCCTTAAGGTTTTCTGGCGAGAAGTCATAATTATCGTACTGCCAAGAGGAAGAAAAGGTAGAAGCAGAAAAGAGAAAAAAGGAAGCCTCATACTGACAAAAAATATAATACTCCAATGGTTTAGTACAAAACAGTAGCTGTAAGTAGCCAGGGCTAGGATGGGAAGAGCTGTTCTACTGTGTGAGATGCTCAGGTTAGGCCGCAGAAACAGAAGGGGTTAAATATGGTGAATCAGATATGGAAATGAGAGACATAATGAGACTAGAGTAAGAAATGAGTAAAGGAAAAAGTGTTCAGAAGGGCCAGAGTTTGGGTTAGAAGGAGCAGAAAGGCTCGCTATTGCATTCAATATTTGCATCTAAAACCCAAATGTAACCTGAATTTTCAGACTGAAAATTTCACTGCTCCAAAAGAGTATTATTACTGTATGGAAAAGTAGTTACCTGTCTCCTTTTTATAAATAGTTTACAGTAAACAATCTACTACTGTAAAAACATTGACCTTTACTACTATTGTTAGCTGATCAAGTAGAAAAGAACTCTGCAGTGGTTTTAAAAGTTGCAGATATAATGGTGAATAATATAGGTACCAATATGGCGCATGAAAATAATCTGAACTTTCAGTATAGTGTTTTGTAACATAGATGATAGTAGAAAAATTTCATTTAAAGAATACATTAAGACTGCAAAGTCAAACATTGGAAAGCTATGAAATACAGAATTCAGAATGAATGCTTATTTCCCTCTCCCACTATAACTGAAATTAATGTACCTATTCTTCAAGGGTCCTTCCCTTAGTAACTGCATAGGAACTGAATTCAACTGTCATTCATAACTGCCTCTGTAAAAAGAAAATGTACACTGGATCACAACTTCATTTGTTGCAGAAAATGTTGGCAAGATCCTTCTCCTTTAACACTTGCCTACTTTATGAATAACAAGGAGACAGAAAGTGTGTGTGTGTGGAAAAGAGTGTTTCTGATTCAGCAAGCCATGTTCTTCCTTATCCAGGACAGGAAATTATACTGGGGCAGTGTTTATGTTGGCTAATATATTCAATCACTATCATAAACAGCTCTTTACTACTTGAGTTAGACTAATGACCTAGCTCCCCAATGTCTTGAGATGGCCGCATCAGTGAACACAAGTTAGATACCTAAAGAATGCATGCCTGGCTATTTTTCTTGATTTTTTTTCATGATAACCAACATGATTATCAAAAGACTTAGTATGTGCTCCAAGGTTGACGCAGAAACCTCATCTTTCTGACCCTGACCCTGCTATTATCTGAATGAATGACCTTTCTTATTTACCTTGCCCTCTGCAAGATAGCCTCCCTAAAGGCATCTCTGTCAAGAGTTTGGTGTTTCAGGATGTGTAGACAGGCTTCCTTGTAGTTAAAATAATTATTTGCCATGAGATATCAGAGTTTACATTTAAAATAACCATTAAATATTTTAAATTGTTTTCCCCTGCTCTCTATAAGCCCCATTCTAGTCCCATCAAAGCAAGACAAAATCTCATTGATTTCAATGGGGTCAATAGTGAGCCCTGCGTGTGGCTTTAAAAACCATATTTGTACTACCTTACATTTATATGGCATAAAGATTCCCCAAATCCCACAGAGCTTTTCTGAACAAAAATGTTCTTGGAAAAAAAAAGTATGAATAGAGCAACATGACGATATGTAACCTGCAGACCTCAAAAGAATTAAACTTTACATGGACATGCCAGCATAACAGTGTTCACAGCTTGTAATTTGCAGTAGATCTGCTACTGCTCCTTTAATAAAGAAATAATGGTCTTCTTTTCTGAGCACACAATACCAGAGCAGAGCAGGAGGTTGTTGTGCAGCCCTTCTGTGAGATATGAGGAGGCTACCACTGAATTAAACAAACAGCCGCAGGTACCTCTATAATCATGCTACAGGAGGTGGCATCATCTCTCAGCCACTGCCGTGTATCTACACCTGTCTACAATTTCCTTAACCTCCTTAGGAACTGTAGCACATTTAAAGGCTAGTGATTTTGTGGTGAAATATATTCAGAGAAGATGAAAATTCCTAATGCACTGCGAAACTACAAGGAATATCAATCTATGTAGTGACTTTCACTGAGAAAGAATTTTACTATCTTAGCTAAAATAAAAAGTGAATGATAAATTAGGTGAAAACTAATGGAAAAATGTCCTAGAGAATGAAGTCCCCAAAGTTTAATTGTTTTTCAGTATAATTAGAATTTCGGGATGGGGGGAACACTGCAGAAGAGAATTGTATATTTTGTAAACTTTCTAGTCTTTTGACCCTTCATTTTTTTTGTTTTCTATAGATTCATCACATGCAGAGATGAAATACAGCATACAAATCCAGTCCCTTTAAACCTAATTTGCTTACCAAACATTAATTAATGATTACTTGATTTCTGATACTACAGCCAGTCCCATCAATAGATCATCAGAACGTTTTACAGACCAAGCATTAAATTAAAATTGGATATAGTGTGCATACATCAATTCAGAGACAATGAGAAAGTAACTGGACAAAATGTTCATTTAGTGAACTTGGTTGAATATATCACCCATGAAACCACATTCAGGGATAAATTTCTACAGTGAGATTAGAGGTCCTCCTCTGTTCTGTTCTGTGCAAACCGGAAATGAATGATTGTCCATACTGGTCACCTAGATCCATCAAGCTATAGAACGCTGATTTTTTAATGGGATTAACTCAGCAGATAAAACCTGCTCAGGTCCTAATGTGGGCTTTATTCAGGTAGCTGCAATGATATGAAATGGCAGGGATTCTGGATAGAGTTTTTAAAACAACAGATTTTCTATTGATCTTTAGGAACATAATAAGCATGAAAGAGGGCTATAACAAAAGCTGATGCATGCATTGTCTTAATTAAGATTAGCCATTATGCTACAATTTAAATGTACTTATTTGATCGATTAATAATAGGACTCGGAGGGGTACTTTTTCCTGAAGCTGAACATTCTTTTCAAGATTGAGTCCACAATTGAGCATTGTATAAGCCCATCTCTTTATCCATCTCAAAGTCTATGCCAGAAGGTCTTTTAAGTCTCTGATAAGAAGTCTTAAAGCTGCTTAGACTGTTTCACACAGTTGGTCCAGAAAGGATATGAGGATCTTCTAACTGTGAATCTCTTTTTGACAGCTTGGATAGCAAATACTTTAAATAGTCATTGCTGGTTTTCTGGATAATCTAACCTTCAGTTTAAAATTCTGGCCTTGCACCTTTGGATTCACAGACCAAGCTGAGCAGATACATTGATGATACTAGTCTGAATTTGAACTATACTATAGAAAAAAATCATGACCATTTTTTACTCGAAGTCCTAATTATGTGCCTCACTGGGCTAAGACATAGCCCTGAAAAAAAACTCCACAGCATTTTCTAATTCAAAGGCCCAGACATAAGCTTTAGAAATGTGGCCTGTACTCTGTCTCTTCATCTTACAGTCTCACAATCTTTTGCATGCACTATGTCACCCTGCTCCAGTCTGAGTATGGCCATTAAGACAGAACAAATCTTACCTAATTTTGACAGACACAGAACAACAAAATATCAAAGAATACCTTTATCTTATTCTTGAACACTATGAACAATGCTGGCCATTATCCTCTACTAGGCAACCTGATGGAAAGAATATAGACAGCTGCAGCTACGCTGGAAATGTTTGCTGGAAACTGCTTCCCAAGCATGTAGGGCAGTTTAAAAGACATAGTGTTGAAAACAGAGGCAGAGATCAATATGATCAGTAAGTGTTCGATTTATTGAGCTTAGCTGTTTTTTTATATAGCCTATTTGGTTACATCACTGTGTGCCCACGACGGTGACTACAGTGTATTATTGGCTAAAGGTAACTGCCCATAAAGCTATTACTAACATATTACTGGCTAAACTACTGCTCATGCTAAGACACCAAGTTATACTAAAGTTAGCTATGTTGACATTTCATTTCCATGGAAAAGGTATCAATGGTCACGTGGACAAATTTTTGTCTCCCAAACTCTGGAACATAGGTGACATCCATCTGCCAGATCTGTAAGGATTCTAGCCCTTTAGGATTAAAACCAATACCTATTCCAAATCCTACCTTTTGACAACTAGGACAAGATTTTACTGTACCTTGTGCATCACTAAGCAGGACTGCAAATTGGCGAGTCAACATTTTTGCAGATTCATGCAAAAGGGCATGCGAATCTTGAGCTCTAGCAAATGTGTTAGGAGGCAGACCTGCCCAAGCCGGGGCAACGAGGTGATTGGCATAATTGTTTCCAATCGCTAGCCCATTATCACACTGATGGCTATGAATATGAGTGATGAAATAAGGATGTTGTCGCATTTCCAGGGTTCGCATGAGCTGTAAAAGAAGCTTATATAAACCCTCGTTCTTCACTTCCTTGATCATTGCTCTCTCTATCCATCTAACAATTCCCACTATGTATAAGGAGTCTGATACGATATTTAAAGGCTCATGAGACCAGTTATTACAAGCCCAGGCTACCGCAGTTAACTCCAGATAACTGCTTCTAGAGCAGTTTGAAGTGCCTCTGAATGTCTTAGTAACCAGTCCATATAATCCTGAGTCAGTGGTAATCATGACCCATAATTTCTTGTAGCTGGGACCGTTCTTTCATAATTAATTGTGCCAATATTTCAGGTCTAGTAGTTATAGTCTTTTGTGGTGTGATTGGTAAGAAAATTCATTCCAGAATTCTCAAAGGATTCTGCTTAGCAATATCCCATTGACAAAGAATTGCTAAAGGATACAATTGCGGGCCTCTGCTATTGATTACAATAAGCATAACAGGTAATACAAGACAGATTCATTGCATGTGACTTTGAACAATTTTCTGAGTTATGTTATTTAAGGCAGTTTTCTGCTTTTGTGGTAAGATACATTCATTTTGGGCATTTGTTGATGTAG
>WAAB01007950.1:1068-15173 GCA_013389865.1 Piaya cayana
GAAATATGAAAACACAAAAACATTCGAAAATATGAAGTGAATGGACAATGGAAGAAAACGAACGGTCCATACAACAAAAATGCAAGTGGGGTAACCACAAAGCAAAATAAGTAATAAACAGGGCACAAACAGTGCTATTTTGAGGGTTCCTTTGTGAAGAATGTATTAAAAAAAAATAGATCAAGTCCCATGCTGGGGATCCACTGTAAGAAAGACATGACCATATGTCATTGCTATGCTTTTATAATATTTGCTTTTAGCTCATCACTACTTTACCAAATAAATTTTCTGATACACGAGATAAAAGGTAAAGATTTTCTCTGGAATCCAGCCATCATTTATTATGGCAGTGTGCATATGTTAATAGACTCTTTTGGTCCTCGCTAGGGTTAACATGAGTTACCAGAGATGGCATGGGGTTCGTATTAAAATCTGGAAGTGCAAAGTCATACTTTTTAGTTCAGTCATTCAAGAAAGTGAACTAGAACATTAAGCCATTATTGTTGACTAGTTTTCATAACATCAAACCATTTATTTATTTTATAAAACTTATTTCTCTGTCCCTTTCACTGAAGACACTGGTTGTTTCCAGGTCCAGAATATACGCGATGCTGCTTCCATTGGATCCAAAGATGACAACAGTGGAAGTTCAAGCTAAGAGGCCAAATAAATAGGTTTGAGTTGGATCAAATAAATTGGGGTCTCAGGCATAAACCCATATGACATCCTGCCACTTGGAAGGCAGTGATACATTTTGGCTAAGTCAAGCAGGGCAGTCCTCACTACCCAAAGTGTTTGTTGCTGTCTGCATATACCTTCAAACACTGTCTTACTTCCAGTCCTTTCTTCACATTTAATCTAGAACCCCTCTGATTTTATAACCAAGGAGGCTGTTACCTCTTGCAGTATCAGGAGCTGCAGTCCTAAACACAGGGTTACTACGGTTAAGCCCAGTTCACAAGGAATTATCAGTGTTCAACAGTTTTGTTTTAATCCCTTTGGAGAATCTCTGATTCTGCAGGCTAGTCTGAATCCATGCCCCGTGCCTTGAGGAACTGATGAGATGGGGAAGTCTGGGCACAGCTCATGTCTACACAACTTGTAGGAATACCGCTCTAGAGACAGCCAAGAGGATTGTACAGCTGTGACCTACAGCCATTCAGATGGCAGCCTCAGAGGAACCTGCAGGGTTTCTTGGTTTTTTTTTCAGCAGCCAGATATCTGAGTTACCCTGCAATAACTGACTCCTGTCAGTGGTCTTAAAACCACTGGATTGGCAACCACATCTCAGCCGCTGGCAAACCACTTACAGCTCGGTAGCTGTGGTCTGGCCACACATAGGTTAAGCTATATTAGTAAAATACAAGCAAAAGGAAAAATGAAACCTATGCTTGCCCTTTTCACATTACCACTCTTACATCACACACTTTTGCAGTGTGCTGTCTTCTCATAAAGTGTGCTGGGCCCTACTGCAAACAAAGCCAGGGGGGCAATGGGGACTGCAACCCCAAAACCTTATCCTAAAGGCCTCTGTGGAAAACAAGCTGAAGAGTTCCCGAAGGAAATCCTTGCCTAGGCTCACTAAGAGGTAGCTAGAAGGCTGTTGTGCCTCCACTGCATGAGAGCCAGACAGCGTCTGAACAATTACTGTTTGATTTGGGTTAAGAGTCAGACACCACCTGGGGCAATGTCCAGACTGCAGAGGGATACAGTTTCCGGAAACACAAATGACAGGTGGGAATTTGCAAATGGTAACACTTAGGGCCCCACTGTGTTTCAGTGCAAACTATTAAAACACAAGCATACAGCAATATTCAGAGTGATTTTTTTAGCACTGGGCCATAGGAATGTTGAGAGCAGGGTCTACCTTCAAATTCCCCCTTTTTTTTCACAGCAGCTAATGATCCCAGGCTTAGAGATATAAATACTGTCTTACTTTCTGTGCTATTCCAACTTTAGTCTGTCAGATAAATGTGCTCCACATCACCCAATGAGAGAGAACAGAGACAGTGAAAGAAGTCTGTTGTATGACTGGAAAAGTGTGTTATTTTCAGAACTCTGTCATTTGGGGAGTGGGGGAAGGGAGAGAGAGGAATTGCAGCAGGTCTTTGGTAACTCCAGTAATGCAGTCTTGGAGAAAAAGTGTGATCTGATTTCTGGAAACATGCGTGCTCTATGCAGGATCTTCCTTTCATCTTTATCAGTAAGGACAATACCTAGGGGGACAAAAATTGCTTTCTGACACTAAATATTTTGTGAAACAGACTAACTTCCATCAAATGAGCCTATTTTTTTCTCCTTAGCAGAAAACCACAGACAAACAAACATGTCATTGCTGTTCATTATTCCTTCATGTGTTCAAGGATAAATTGAGGTAAATATAATTTACTCAACTTCTAATTTAGAAACAATATTTTATCACCTTTGACTACCTGGCTTAAAATATTAGGTAGGTACATTATTCATGTTTTAATTTAGAGCTACTTCACTAGCCCTATTCATGCTGAATGGGCTGACAGCTTCAAGTTCATGACATTTCCAACCTGCTTGAATGACTAAAACTTTGCAAACAGAACAACAAAACAAGGAATAAGCTTCTTAAATGTAAGGCTTTTGGGAATATAATAACCCATAATAAACTATCTGAAATTGTTATGATCTGGGAAAAATTCCAAGTGTAGGAAGACCATGTGTTACTATGTTTTTATAATAAGCAGAATTTCACAAACCTACTCACAAAATAGTGTATTACCAATATTTAAGCAGCATTAATTTATAACCTTTCTGAGCTCAGCAGGTGGAAAAATTGGCAAAGTTACTTATGCATGTTGGTCATGGACCTGAGAAAGTTTTGTCTTTAAGGAATACTCAGTGCCTCTCTTTCCCTTTCCTAGTGCAGTCCCTCAATTGGAGTGGTTATTTGTCATCTGACTTCTCAGAATTTCAGGTTATTGCTTAGTGAATGTTCTCTGAAGGAAACCTGAAGTGATTTTGGGTTTAACATACTCTGTGGCATTCAAAATGCCCTTGGGATTGCAGCAGCCTAGCCACAGATCCAGTTTAGCATTGCAAGATGCACAGAATATTCCACATGTGACATTACAAACATGCCCTAAACTCCAACCCAGAGGGAGCATCTTTAAGCTTGAGAGAGAACTTCAGTCTGTTTCTCTACAGACCTTTGGCTCTCTGCTGAGGCTGCTAGCCAGGGTGCCAATTAGTGACGGTTGATTGCTCTTCTGATGCGCGCACCTCTCTAGGAACCAGACTGAAGCTACCAACTTATTTCATATAGGTCATTGGATGTTGACAACTTTGTAAAAGATTGACTAAGGCCCAATTTGGATTAGTAATTTAGCAGGAAGGTCCTGTATCCCACTGCCCTCCAACCTCTCTCATGTATGTAATCTTCATATAGCAGCTTCTAGGCTGCAAATTGACTACGGTTTCAGACACAGGGGTGTTAGAAAACTCCAGAAGCAAGCCCATTCACAGAGACTCCTGTAAAGCGTTATTGGGAAATTAAATTAAACTGTTCCTTTCCCCCTTAACCTTTTGCTACAGGGACTGCATTTAAAGGATTTCATTAGGGCCAGAGGCCACACTTTACATTTATGTTGTTAAGTGAAATAAATCATGGAAGAAATTGGCTCAATTGAGGATTCAAATAAAATACTGGATTTATAATCAGGGAGTCAGCAAAGATTTAGCCACTTCAAAATTTTTAGAACATGAATGGGAAACTTGTGGTTTGTTTTAGAATAAGAAAAAGTACATAATTACATAGCTATCTACATTGTATTGTAACAAACTCACTTCCACAAAACTGTAAGAAAAAGGAGTGGGAGAGTCTTATTTGAAAAGTACACATTAATTTAGGCCATAGGATACCTACAGTAGTTAAACATTCACTGTTATTAGTATTATAAAATGTAATCTGTAGTATACATGATGCATATGTATCTGCAATCATCAATTTTACTAGATAAACTTATGCCAAATACATATAATAGATTCTACATAGTTTATTCCACTGCCAGTCACTAGGAAAACCACCCTGTGATGGTTTCTTTTCCATACATTCTCATTCATAACACTACTGTGGAATGGAAATGGGATGCAGACAGCATGTACAGTCTGGAGAATTAAGGATGGAGAAGAAAACCACACCACAAACAAAGCTCTCCATCTTTGACTGTTTTCTTTCAAGAACTTCACTGCCTTAGCCAATTTGCAAGAGGTGCTATAGTTTTTTTAACCACAACATGAAATGCTTACAACAGCAGTGTACATGCAATTATGCCTAGCATAAGGCAACATCATGACTGCATCCACAGTTCAGGTGGTTCCTACTACAGCAATTCCTAAAACATGTAATTCTAATTATGGGTTACATGATTAAAGGTATCCTCATTACAATCCACTTCTAGTCCCTTTGGACCAGATCAGAGTTTAACCATGCAATGAACTCTTTCCCTTGCCCCTGCTCTGGCTTGGACTTATTCTCAGACTGCAGTCTCTTAGGGGCGTGCATGCTCCTGGTAGAGCCTTATCTATGAGCCACAGTCTTTCCAGTGGTATAGCTGCTTTGGCATAGACTTATCCACAGCTACAGTCACTTTGAGGTTCACCTGTTCCAGCATTTCCCATTGGCAGGCAGGTGTTCAGCCTTCTCCAGAAAAGTAGGGCTGACAGTTACTTGGGAAGACAAACACTATCACTCCAGATGTCCTCCCTTTCTTTTTCTTACCCTGAGGTTCATATGCTGAGCATGATGTCATATGTTATGGAATATCTCTTTGATCAGTTGGGGTAGCTGTCCCACCTGTGTCCCTACCCAGCTTCTTGTGTACTCCTGGCCTGCTCATTGGAGGAGTGCTGTGAGAAGCAGAAGAGGTGCTGTAAACACTGTTTAGCAATAGTGAAAACATCTCTCTATTATTTACGCTATTTTCAGCACAAATCCAAAACATATTAGCTACCATTAAAAAAAAATTAACTCTATCCCAGCCAAAGGCTGCACACAAAAGAACTGCGTTTTAACAACTGCCATAGCAGTTGCTAATAATGTATAATTTTTATATGCAATCAGAGCTGCCATAATAAAATGAAGGTGTTACAAACTTTCTGTGTATCTAATCTTGCTCAGACATATCGGTACTCTTGAGGTATGTAAACATTCAGCAAAAACAGAAGGATATCTGCTAAGCAGTGCCAGCCACTTGAGGTGCTCCATTTCCTTGACTCCTGTTCATGTTTGACAAATGATTGTAATGCAATAGCTCAAAGGAGATAGGAAACTGGAGACTGAGACACCCCTGCAGAGCTCCACTGAGTTTCAAAGGCAATAGTAGGAAGAAACACAGTAAATTAAAACACTGGCATAACAAGAAGTACGGTTTCAGGGCTAAATATCTACAGTATATTGTATGAAGAGTCACAATATAGTGGATCTCCTACTGGAGAAGTGCTGTTCATTAAAGCTTTATATCAAAGGTTAAGTTGGCTAAGTTAGTAAAAAAAACCAGTTTTCTATAGTGCATGCCAAACGTAGAAAGGCATAAGAAAGCAGTTAGTGACTTTCATGCTCCCTTTGCTCCCGGCACTCAGAGCACCCCACAGCTAAGTGAAAATGGAAGCTGCTCCCTACGTGCATTTGGGCCAGGTTACAAACAACTCAAAGGGATACACGGAAATTGCAACATTACCTTTGCTGTAATCCTGTCTATTTCAGCATGACACTATTGCTGGAATTCCTGGACATTGAAAGTGGAGCCAAGTTTACACTTTGTGGCACCTAACATAACCACTTTGCTAATGACTCATGCTGCTATCCCAGCATTTTATATCTACTTTACTTGAGTCCAAATGCATACAGTAAAGCATCAGACAACAAAGCACTAAAATCAAAAGTATTTTCTCTATTGTTTATGCTTCTGTTTCAGACTGAGTTGAGGAGAGCTGTTCCAATGCCTTCTAAACAGAAGGAAGACAAAGTAATTGTCATGCTGAATTGCAGACTTAAGGACTGGTGTTTACTTGCATGGATGGGAGAACATCCACCTATGTTGTTGGATACTTTACAAGGACAACTACACAATATCATAGAAGAGGGGCCTCTTGCTACTAGATCACATTCTATGTATAATCCAGAGCTGTATCTATTAAAAATAAATTAAATCAAGTCAACCAGTACCTTCTGGTACGTAGGTGGCAAGAAACTACTTATAGAAAATAATTTGTTGTAAGAGGAAGCTAGACAAATTCCTATTAAAAGAATGACATTTTTAACACAAAGAATAAATGTTAATTAAAATTGCCTGCTTTATGGACACAGCAGACAAATCTTGAACATCCTTAAATCAAGCCTGGTCTCCTTTTTAAAATCTGTGTTGAAATCCAAAAGAAGTGATGAGCTTGAGACAGCCTTATTTAATGTGGCACTATGACCTTTGGTAGGTCATGGGGTCAGAGAATATCAGTCAGCAGTGCTGCCTTTTCTGATGGCTTTAATCTTTGAAACCTTCCAGTGAAACTGTGTGACCCATCATTAGCAAGATGCATGAAAAATGGTCAAAGTTCATATCTGGTTGAACGTCACATCATAAATTACCAACAGGATTACTCTTGACCCAAAAATTTTCACTGAAACTAACTGAGAAAAAAATGACGAAACAGTGTTCCCACTGTAACCACTGCCTATCAATAGACATCACCACAATGGTCTCATGCTCCCATGCCCCTAGCCAGGGTTCTGTCCTCAGGAGCAGTTGTTCACTTCTGCCAGAGCAGCCAGTGCTGCACAGACAAGTGGCTTGTTGGTACATCATGTTTCGATCTGCTAGACAGAGATGCAGGCTGCTTGTCCACCCTGCCCATCCACCAATGAGATGGAGCTATCTTCCCAGCTTTTTGAAATCACCTTGACTGAGCTCCACAAACAACTCATTTGTGAAGCATCAGCACTAACACCAGATTGACTTACAGACTGAGACCCATAAGAAGGTGGCGACTGTCTTTGACCCCACAGGAAAAAAAGGGATTTCAGGAACAAGAGGCCAAGGACACTTTGGATCAGGAATGCTGTGTCAGGACGCATCATGCAGGACTTGATGTGGCTACAGAAATTTGGTGTCCACAGCAGTGTGAGTTTCCCTGCCACCTGCACCAGTAGAGGGTATATCCAGGAAATGTGCCTTCATTCCTCCAGGGTGCAAAGCAAGGCTCCATGATCATCTCCTGCCACACTATCTCTCACAGCACAACCTCCTAGACTATATAAACAGGACCAAATGTTGGTTTTATATATTCTTTCACAAGAAATTTCACTTGATTAGAATTAAGATTGTTCAAATACATTTACTTGTAAACCTGGACATATTAAAAAAGATATTATTAAAGAGATTGTCACCTTTATGCCAAGGCACTAAAATCAACCCAGGAAAATACACTGTAACTCACTCAATATTGTAACAAAGTGCTATCCCTGCAGAAAAACACAGAAGTAATAAAAGTAACTTCTACCTTAGTAGCTTTCAAAGTGTTAGGTATGGATGGAAATTTTCTAACCTGTTTTAAGAAATCTGTTCTGCTCTGTGACATGAAATTTCCAAAGCCACCAATATTTTTTCTCATTCCAAGACAAAGTTCAAGAAATTAATCTATCATTTGTTGAAAAATTACCTTAAATAATGACAATACCTTAGTAACCTCTACAGCTGCCACCATTCTTTTACCCCTCTTAGGAAGGTTTCCTGACATGTGGGAGTGAATTAGGGGCTAAAGACCCTTGTAAACACAATTTGAGCAGTGAATTAGAGTATGATTCCTGAATCACTTGAGAATATAAATTCAGCTTCTTGGTCATTTGTTCTCTTAACATTTTTATTTATCTCCCTACCTCTATTTATATTGAGGGTATATGCCAGTTAATTTTCATAGCAAAAGACTAATGCCGAATCCAGAACACATTTAAAAATTTGTGTTTCTGAGGTTACCTTTCTCTCACACTCCTGTTTCAGCTCTACCAGAGAGAAAACCAAATGCAGTTGAAAAGTGATAAAAAAGGATGCTACAGATAAAAATCACAACTTGTATTCTGCATCCTGCAAGTGTATTCCAGGCCAAATTACAAAGTAAATAATAGACTTTTTTTGCTTTCAAGCACATACAAATGAAGTTAATTATTCTGTTTTATGAATTACACGTTCAGCCTTTTTTCTGGGTTACTTTGTTGGATTTAGATGTTCAAACATCTTTCAAGCAGGAAAACAAGCTGGAAAGCTAAGAAGGCAGCTGAGTTCACTGGCTGATCTGAAGGAGGTTTATTAGCTTATCAAAACCACATAACACCATCTGAAATTCTTCCAGTGTCTCTTCTCAATAGTTTAGAGAGCAATTTGTTTAACTGCAAGTTCACAAAATTCTGCACACAATACAATTCACAAAGAAAGGCAAAAGGGTAAAGGTGGAGTAGCTATCCACACAGCATCACTGTACTTGCTGCTGAGCCTAAGGCTTCTGGAAAGATACAGTTCATCACCCCATCTGGCTTTGCAAAGCATGTGTGGTAAGTCTGACACTTCCTGAGCAATCTCAAAGCAAACTTACTCAGCATATGCCATAAAATTGTTTTGTTTACATGCAGTGAAATGCAAAAATAAGGGACAGAAACACAGGAATTCTGTTGTTCTTCACAAGAAAGGGGAGATCGTGTTAAGAAGAGTGACTGTAGTAGGCATACAAACCTCCAACCAGAGAAAACAGACCCATTCCTACACGAGTTTTTGCTCTCAGACAGCTAAATTCTTTGCTCCTTGTGGCAGGAGTTGGATTTCACTTTTATAGAAATTACTCAAGGAACTAAGAACAAAATAGAAGAGGAAAAAATCAGAATTAAATCATGTTTTAGAATCTTATCTGGAGCTGTACCATCTTCCTTACTAAAAGGTCCTATCCTGATACTACTGAAGGTACTGAAATTGTTTCACTTTTAGTTACTGTGTATACACACACGTTTAGGAATATCAGTCAAGTTATGCAATCCAGTACATATGTGTTAAAAAATAGCAAAATTCATATGCAATCTGAACCCAGCTTAAATGCAGGCCTGATTACTAAATAGTTTATGATACAGTCTGTTACTACATGGCCCTAATCTTGCTTTATTTAATGCACAAGATGGATAATGCTAGTTTTAAGTGCACCTTACTCTGCAGTTCCATTGCTCATAATGTAACCCTTCATAGTGGCCTTTAATTGCTATATGTGGTTCAAAACCCTCTCTGAAGATAAATTTATTTACTTTGTCCAGGCATTTGTTTGGTGCTCATCATTAGAGGATGCAAGCGATTCAGAGGTATTATTTTTACTGTAGCCTTGAAAAAGGCTGCATCTGACTTCTACAGATGACAAAAGACGTGATTACAGTCAGAGAGATACAGGTACACAATATCTAACACATCTGGCACATGAGCTGGAGAAGGAGATAGCATTATTCATTATTCTGTAGACTCAAAATACAGCTCTCTAGTGACTTCAGGAGTAGATGTGGGTGTTCAACACTTCTGATTAATCAGAGTGTAGGATCTCATAGTCAGCACGCAAAAGCTGGGGAATACATGCATGATATGAAAAATTTACTGACTTTACTAAACATCAGTGGCAGAGACAAGAGTACAGTCCTGTTTTTCAGAATCTTGTCTAACTTCTTATCTATACATTTCCTTTCCTACAGTCTTTGGTTTATCTACTACACATCATCAAACTGCAAGAAATGCACAGTCTCTTCCACTGCTTATGCCTGCATATCTCTGGGCAACTCTAACTTGTAGTCTGGATAAGGCAGAAATCCCACAGGTCATAAGGACATGGAGAGAGAGAAAGAGGCAAAACGTGATTACATAGTTTAAAATGTTCAAATGCACATGAACGACTTACCTATCTTAAATGACATCAGATCTACCATTTTATAACTCTGGATTATTCCACTCTGCTAACTTAAAAATACTCTTTCCACATTATTTTATCCCACTGTTTCCTTAGGAAAACCTATGATTTACATGTCAGAAAACTTGCTTATGCCACAACAGAATTTAGGAAGGGCAACCGAGGACTACAAGAAGGATATTTCTATATGTAACTCTTCTCAACTTTATGTTCTACATTTCCCTTAAGTCATTAGTTGTTTAGGTTTGTTTGTTTTGGTGGAGTTTAGGGTTTTTTTGAGGGGGGAACGTAGGAGGTATGGGTTTTGTTTAAATATGAAACTAATATCATGTGTGCCTTTTATGAAAAATGAGGCACAATAAATAGCCCCTTATTTAATTAAAAGTGTCTTTTCCATTATATAATATTTATTGAATAATAAAATTGAAGTCTAACTTTAGCACTGAGATTGTGATTGCTAAAAAGATCACACAAAAAATGAAAGCAGCATAACCAAGATATGACCATGCACAGCAGGATTCTGATACTGTGGGGCACATTGAAATATGCCATTAAAAGTAAAAATAAATAAGCCCAAGCTCTAGCTAAATAAGCACAAGGATCTCACCAGAAGAATCACATTCAAATTCCTATAACGTTTTTCTCTTATTGTCATTAACATTCTGCATTTTTATCTGTAAATTGGATGGAATTTCTTTTCCATTTAGGCTGTGAAAAAATATCCGTGCTCTCCCCAGCACAAATTTGCATTTTATGTATCCCATGCCATGTGGGTAATGCCTGAGAAGCAATTCCGTCTTCGGGAAGTTGGGCTGGGCTGTGTCGGGGAGGAGGATGCTCTCCAACACCGGACCAGGAGCATCCTCTAGCGGCCAGTGTCTCGGGAAGTCCCTGCATTCCCCAGAAACAAGAACCTTCTGGAATACAGAAATCAGCAACTGAGGGAAATGGATAGAAGCCAAAAGGATACTCACAGGATGATATTTTTCCTGGTGTCATTCTTGCCCTGATGTCAGACTAAATGGGAAACAGCTCTCTTCTGTGCCCTGGGTAGCACAGAATCCTTTACCTCTCTGCTCTGGAAAACCCTCATCATCAAGGCACCAGCTCAGCAGCACTTTGGCATGTAAGAGAAAAACAACAACAAAAGAAAAATAAAAAGGAAAAAAAAAACCTCCACACCTCCCACAAAAAATCTCCAAATCAAGCTAAACCACCCCACAAATAGAACCACTTTTAAAGTCCTATAAGACTGAAGACAAGAAATGTGCTAAGAGATACAAGTTGGAATTGTGTACAAAATGATGTGTTTTGTGCTACATTTGCACTAATTTTGTAGCCACCTCACTTAAACAACAGCCACATTAGCATTTAATCAGCGTATCAGCAAATTAGTGGCTAAACATGAAAGAAAAAAGAGCAATCACATGTGCTTGCTATTTTCCCAGCCCATAAAACAATCTCATTATGGTTAAAAATAAATAAAAATAAAAAATTGCCTAGTAAGATTCCCCCAGTTTAACTGCTTGGGAGCTTACAGATTCTGGCACAGATGTAGACTGAAATTTGGCTCTCTATAGTAGTATTATGGTCTAGGATTAAGGCAAGTAAAAAGCCTACAGTAGGCACACACTGGCTGAAACTATAAATTAGTTTGTTAGGGCATAAATCACAGAGCAAGGTCGAGTAACTAGAAGGGAAAACACAAGTGCCCAATAGCTTACAGGCCACAAGGATTCCATCTGGGATGTGAAATGGCCACCTCAAGAGCTGCAGGGTGAGGAACAGGACTGAGAACCCACTGGGGTTTGGTAGCGACAATGGCTGTCATGAGGCTCACAGCCTCACAACTGTGCCTTTTTCTCTTTGATCAGCTGCATTCTCTCAGGCAGCATCTGCCTTCCAAACACACCCAAACCCATCACATTCACCTGGACTGCTCTTAGTTTTCTAACACATTTCAACCATCTCTGAATTAGGGAAACAGGGAGCATACAGGTGAGATGGCAACATGGACTACTGCAAACAGCATATTTATAAAAATGGCTATGTCTGACTTCCAGGCAGAGCTTAAAATTAGTTGTGTGCTAATGGGCAATAATTCAAACTAAAGTCTCTACTGAGGGTCATTTTAGTGAAACTTTGGCATGTTTTAAAGGAGACTGTATTTGCCTGTCTTCTCACAAAAGGAAAGTATAATTCCCTTTTTTTTCCATATCTGACTGGATGTGGTTAGAGACAGGGGATGGCACCATGCCAGGAGCAACCACTAAGCCACCATGTGTGTTTGTGGATTAGCAACAACCTGGGCACCATGAGTGGTGCCTACGTAACCTGCACTCCAGCAATCTCAACCAGGCTCTGCTGCCCAAGGGTGCTGGTCCTAACATACACACCACCAAAGAGAAACAAATAAAGAAATGTAAGTATTCCTGATGTCTACTAGACTTGCAAGACTTACATCAAGTATGTCTGCAACTCTGCTGTAGATTGAGCAAGCAAAAAAATTCACAGGGAAACAAACAAAAGAGCTTCTGTCAGTGATAACTATCCTTCAGGTACTTAATCTGAGCGTCTATCAAGGGATCCTGGTGACTAATATTTAAGCATATAACACAGCCTATTTGCATTGCTGATGTAGGCTTACATTTGTAACACAATGTAGTAGGGGACAAAATATCCATTCTTAAATTTAAATCAGACTCCAAATCGGGTCATGGCATGGCACAGATATATGCAAGTGGCAAATTTGCCAGCCCTTTCTAGTGTTTATGTTTTTGTAAAAATATTCAGGAATGCTTACTGATGAAGCATTGCTCTAATCCCTCTCTTTCCTGACCTGGAACCTGGCTGGGCCAATGTAAATTTAGGTTTAATTAAAAACAAAATACAGGCAGATGATAAAATGATTCAAAACTCTTCTCTTGCTGCGATGACATTAAATCAGGACTTCTGAAAGTCACATTGAACTATAAAAGTATAATGTTTGATCCAACAGAGAAACAGGGACCAAAGTAACATAGAGATGTCCTTAAAGAAGTCAGTGTACAAATAGGAAAATTAACTATCTTCAGCCCTAGTGTGGTTTATAGGTCAAACACCTAAAGAAACCTAAAGTCTCTTACTAAACATGCAGATACTTAAAATGTACTGAGATAATCACTCAGTAACATTTGAGAAGGTATGATTTTTTATCTGTGGTACAAAGTGAATGCTGACAATTTAATGGCTAATGACTTTGTAGATCTTCTTAATGAGGAAATTATGCCAACTCTTTTCATTTTCTCTTGCTTTGATTTTAAAAGTTTTCATTAAAATTACCCAAATATTGTTCAACTTATTCATTTAAGAAGCAATAGATCCAAATCAACTATACAGAAGAATAATGTTATATTAGTTTGCACTCTGCTACTCTGTATTACAAAGTTAGACAAAACTGTTCTGAAGCTTTTAAGTTTGTTTAAATGTTTGTGGCATAAGAAAAGCAAAATTAGGAAAAATTCAACTTTTATTAGATAAAGAGAAGAGCTGAGGACAGATCAGCACTATTTAATCTCACATTGGTTACTTTGGCTTCCAGCATGGTTCTTGGAATAAAACAGAACAGTTACAAGCTTGTTAAAATTAAGGAAAGAGAGAGTAGGAAATTAAAGTTTGGGAAATATACTGGAACAACCCCATGCCAGAACTATGCCAGGCCTTGTTTTTCATGATACAGTTTTTGTTATAGGAAACAATAAAAGCAGAAGAAATAGTGAAAAGACTGTCAGCAATACAAAATGATATGTGTAGCCAAAAGGTCACGGAGAGTTATAGAAGATCATCATATCAAATCATCAGCTTTTAAAATAGCAAGTCAAATTAATTGTTGATTAATGTAAATTTCATTCTTTGAGAAAAATTAACTCAAATATCTGTTCCTATTTATGCATATATGTCTGTATGCAAGTCTACACATACTCTATGTACCTAACTAAACATACACATACATAATGCAATCTTAATTGGCATTTAGGAGGGTTATTGTCTGTAACCATGTAAGAATACCAATTCTAAGTTCAGTGAAAGTCAAAGGGACAAATATTAGAAACTTACTATGATAAAGATACTTTTAAAGAAACTTATTATGATAAAGTTCAGGCACAGTCTTGCAGAAA
>WAAB01007950.1:15208-93341 GCA_013389865.1 Piaya cayana
CAACAACAAAACCCAAAAGAGGATGACCTACGACGTAAGAACATTTCTGTACCATGATAAATTAGAAAGCTATAAAATCACTACTGAGATAGAGAATGCGAGGTGTAATGATTATTCACTCTTTTTTGTTAGGGAGCCTCAAATACAATTATCAGGCAGCAGCATTGAAACATACAATAGAAGTATGTTTCCACACAGATCATATCAAAATCCAGGAACTTACGACCATGGAATGCAGAAGACTTCATTAAGCGTTATGAGAAAAGAGAGTGGTGAAAGAGATTTTAAAATCTCAGACATAAGTTCTAGACTGCTACATTTCAAATTCAGGCCATTCTACAAATGAGCAAATGGAGGAGAACAGAAGACAATTGAAAATTGTGTTCTTTAAAATCCTTGGGTGGGGAGGCAAAATAAACAAAAGTTGTACTGAAGAAAGGCAGAGTTGGTTGGCCATAAATTATTTTAAAAATGCATCATCCAGTTTCAGTCAACAATACCAAGAGGTTGAATAATGGCCTTCAGACACTTTCATCAGGGATATATGATCCTTGTGGCTGCTTAAAACTCAGAAGATGCAGAGGAGTCAGGAGAAGCACAGAAGAGCATATTTATGAGTTTGAAGAGTATGTATTTAAAAGCCTTTCAAAGCATCAATAACATTCTCTCAAGTTCAGGTTCTACAATTTTTACTAAAAATCACTGAGAATATACCTCCAAAATTTTTTTTTAATATGAAATTTAAAAATCACTAAGTGTTTTTTAACAGGTCACTTATTCTACTAGAGCTTTTGGAAACTACTTAGCAGATAGGTGTTGTGAGAGACAACTAGGATACATCAGATGATCTTGCCTAATCTCTCAGAACTGTTGCACCGATTCAACAGAGTTCAGTTTGTGAGGTCCAGAGCAGAGAAATAAAAGGTATTACAATATCTACTTCTACTACAAGATTTGCACTTCTACTACAAGATTTCCAAGGGAAGAGGTACTACAATCCTGAGATAACATGCACCCTCCAATTTCATTCACAGCTAGTCTCTGCAACTTGCTGAAAGCTCTTCAGTAACGGAACTTCCAAACTGCAAGTCCTCTCATTAGTTAAGTACCAAAGCCTGATGTTTACCCCTTCCACACAGCTATTGTTTGACTGTACTGCATAAACTGATTCTTCTTCCCTCTCACTGACATCAACACCTGGATATAGTTATTGTTAATTTAACTTTTGCCATGGGTGATACAGATTCTTGGGTGATCTAACAGACAAAAAATACGAATGGTTAGTACAAACATCACTTACATCGTCAAAAGTAAATTTCATTAAAGGTAAACTTTTTTTACTGACCACTTATCATTCATTCAAGAAATTAAAAACACATTTAATACAGGGAGTTAAGATGCACTGTTGGTGCATTAACTTATCTCGTTCAGCTTGGGTTGTCTCCTGTCCCATCACTTGGATTACAGCAGAGAGCTTAATACCAGGATACAGCTGAATTCACTGCTCCACAATCTGGCAGCAGTCTAGAGAAGAATCAGTTTATAAATGATTGTTTATGACAACAGAATTATCCAGAAGTTTAGAGTTAAGTATTTCCTGTGCTGATTGTTTAAAAGATACGATGGAGATCATTTAACTGAATCCAAAGTATGACATGGCTGAGGAGATTATAGCATTCAATTTACACTTTCATTACTAGAATAGCATTTTAACATAGTATTCCACAGAAGTAATGGCATAGAAAATACTGAAGAAAGATATAGTTGCATATGTACAAGATCACCTGCTTTTACTCAGTACTGGCATTATGTAATCTAAAACAAATGTCCATTATTGCCTTCTAAAACAAGCCATGGATTAGAACCTGTGAAACAACATACATACTAAGATATTCAGTAATTAAAATAGGAGAACAGTTCACATGAATCCAAGTTTTATAAAAGCAGTTAAAAATAAAAAACAGGCAAGGGCAATGGAAACAGACAGTGCCTGTTTTCAAGCAAATGCTATGCGAAGTATTTCCCTTGCAAGAGAAAAGTTAACCCAAATGTTAAACTATCTCAGCAGCATTTCCATCCTTAGGCAACATTGTACAGTTATTGCTGATGCCGTGCTTCTGGCAGCCAAATGTAATTTTTAAATAGCACAGGAGGAATGCAGAGTCAGAGTTCATGCAGGAAGATGAGTATAGGGCTCAGGGTTTAGCATACAGGTCAGTTGGAACCAGGAGTTGTAAGTTTTCTTGGTAATCTCCATTTATTAGAGAGATCTCTGTGGTTCACAACAAAGACAACATTTGTCTGTCTTGTATGACAGGTATATCAGTTCTCAAAAACAGGCATTCTAAAAATATACTAATTTAGTTTAGTGAAGCATATCAGACAGACAGACAGACAGAATCAGTTTTAAATTGTGATCTTTCTGCAGATAATTGCCATTGTGCACAAAACGTAGCATCAGGTCATCCTGTGCCATTAAGCTGTAGGCAAGAATGTGAATGGCAGAATAATATTTCATCATCCACAAAGACCTACAGTGAGAGCACCCAGTTTTCTAGGCTAAAGTCCAATTACTAACCCAGTGCTGAAATATTTTGAAAAGTAGGAGACATCTATTAAGCTTGATCTTTAAAACTAGTACACAAAGCTTTTCCCTGAAAGAAAAGTTACTATGAAAAGGTATCTTTGGATCCTTTCTTGTAAGTCTTCAGGATAATATTTAAATATTTACTAAGTAATTTTATTTTTTTATTAGTCAATTATTCCGGCTTTATTCCTGAAGCAGCCTTAATAAATGAAATGATAAAAACAACCCTACAAATGACTATTGCGTTTTGTCAGGAGAAATCTTCATCAACTTCTTCAGCTGAATAAGGTCACTAGAACAGGCATACTTTTCCTTCTTTTCTGTACTACTTCTTCTTGCTAAAATCAAGAGGATTGAATCTCCGCAGAGTCTGAAAGGGAGGCTACTCATTTAATGGCTGCTAGTTGATTGTGGTAAAACTTGGAGGATCAACATTTCAGCCTTAGTTTCTTCTCATCATTTTCCACTGAATTCAATAACGCCTGTGTTGTTTCACTCCACAAAATCACTCATCTATTTGTGTTATAGGAATTGAAATTAATTAATTAAGTCAATGGTAAATAATTTATATTGTACAAGAAGAATGAAAATTATGTTTTAAATGCCAGAGAGGCTTACGATATTTTTAACTATTGAATTGATTTAGGTTTTTTTTAAAGTTCCTATTTGTGGCAGGATGTTGATCGCCTCTGCCAGAGACATTTACCACCCAAATTCTCCCTGACTGATTCACGACTGACCTCAAAGGAATCCAAATCTTCTCTACTTTTGTAAGTAAAACACCAACTTGTATGCATGCAAGACCAGAAATATTACAACTTGAACCATTTTTTTGTCTTCAGAAAAGAAAACCTACTTAGCATCCCAAATCAAACCACAGAGCAAGGTCCTGTCAAAGTAAATCTCATCTATTCAGGTGAAGCTATCTGAAAATAGCATTATGCTCCTAATAGTTCTGGAATCTGGAAAATGGGCCATAACTCTTCTTAGAAAGCAGAAGAAATATTCTTTAAGAACTCTTCTCTGTCAAATCAACATTTTCTTTATGGCCCATGAAGAAATATGGCCCTTGAAATCTGAGAAGCAGAAAAAATATAACTCTTACATTATTAATACTAAAAGTTATGTGTGAATAAATAGTTACATAGTTTTTTTTCTTTTCTTCTTTCCTTTGTCACAGTGAAAGTGACATATTTCTACTGAAGGTCTCCAAGGGAGAATTTACTCCATTTTTAAGGTTGATCAGGTGTGTTCAGGTAGAATATAAATAGAAGCTTCCAGATTTTCTAGGTGTTTCTCAGAACTGATGCTTCAAGTGACCAGGGCAGTTGCCATGGCTAAATTCATGGCCTCATTAAAGTTTTCACAAACAGTTTGCTGGTCTAAGCACGTTCTACGAGTAATGCTAAAATAAAATGCTCAAAGTGCAACTTCATGGCTGGTTTCCACAATCATTATTGAATATTACTAGCACATTTTCTTCTTTCCTACCCCACACTTTAACTTAAAATACATTTTCAAAAATAAAGTAAACAAAAAAAAAAAGCACCCCAAAACTGTGTGCCATTAGATATACCCAATTAGAAAGAGTTTGCTAAGGTTTTTGTTTATCACATATTTCTTCATCACCATTCCTACTTCAATGTGACTAAGTGGGTCTTAAAATGAGTGACACTACCCATGACCCAAACCATTGAAAGCAAGTAATGATGGGCAGCTGAGCCCCATGTTGAAAAGCTATTGCCAACCCCCCCTGATTTTCCTCCCTCACTTTTTCCCAACCTTTTGGCCAGATCTAATTTAAATATGAATACCTTAAGTAATTGCCAATATTTGTAAAGTCAGTATATGCAATTGCATTAAAGACAACAGATTTTTGTGTACTGTTTTGCAAGGATTTTTTTTTTTCAATGCCCTGTAGTTGCTGGGAAGGTGATTGGTAAAACTTGCCTCAGTTGGTGTACAATTGTTTTATACACTTTCCCCTTACTTCATTCTTTAGTGAACATCTCTGGAATAAGTAATTACTGTGGGAACACTTCTTTACAGCAATTCTCAAACAGCAAAATTGGCAGACGCTGGTTTTATAAAGTTCACAAACTGAATGGTGCCTTATTGCCATAAACAAAGGGATTTTAACTACTAGCATTAAAATACACTAAGAATAACAGATAAGTGAATCTGTGAATAAAGATAAGTCCTTAATTGACAAGAAAATGAAGGATTAAGCTAATGCAGCATTATAGCAATATGCCAGGAATTCAAACTTCGGCCTACATCACCATTTTGGACTAAGTGATTATAAAAGCTTTTTAAATGGCAGAAAGCAGGACTCCCCTGAGAAATTTTCTCCCTAAAATTTGTCAAAATGAGTGCAACTGGTACTAAATCTCACTATAGACACACTAAAAGAATACATAATATATTTAGTTACTTAAGATAATTGAAGTCTTGCCAATTTAATTAAAAATAAGCTACCTTTTGAAAGGAAAAGATATTTCAAAATCTCACAGCTACTGGTACCACTGCATGAATTTTATGAACTTGTTTTATTACCTTCTCTCTACTGGCTTTACCTGAGAAATCAAAGATATTTTGCTTGAAACAACAGCTCATGCAAGAAGTCAGGAATTGAAGTCTTAATGGGCTTAACTGAATAAGAACTGCTAGCCTTTAGCAGCAATTTGTTTGTGTAACTATGTACGTTGTTCTAAATTCCATCTAGGGAGTACCTTAAAAATCTCATTTTCAATTTGTCTTTCACACCATACCTAACCTTGGTAAAATAAATAAATAAAATTAAAACCTAAAAGTAAAAGGAACTTAATGGAACCCATAGAGTTAAAGTTTCAAAAAGGTATTGCAAACTGATCTTCCTTTTGAATGAACTAGTGAGTGAATAGCTAAAAGAAGACAAATAAAGTTTTCATGGATTACACTGAAATCAAGAATGGGAAAGAATAAGTTCAGGTTACTACCAGTGGAAAAGAATTCATTCAGAGATTATTGTACACCTTTTATAAATATAGCAAAGGATGAGGTAGATCTTCTATCTACTAACAAGTGCCTAATGGTATAATTTACTCCATGGGCAGTTAAACAATACGGCGGTCATTTCTTATTCAGACTGCTGGATACAGACAAGTTTGTATTTTTCCTAATCTTGTGAAAACAATCCTAAACAAGAGTGTTACGTTGTGGAGTAGTTCTGAAACCTACTTTGAAAGAGTTAGAAACTACTCATAATATATTGTCTTCTGAAAGAGACAACTAGAACACCTAGGCACAAAAAAAACTTAAGTGTTTTTTTGGATTGAAATAATAAAATCATAGAATCATTGATTATTTTGGGTTGGAAAGGACCTTTAAAGGTCAACCAGTCCACCCCCACTCTGATAAGCAGGGATATCTTTAACTCAATTAGGTTGCTCAGAGCCCCATCCATCCTGGCCTTGAATGCTTCCAGGGTTGGGGACTCTTAACATCACTCTTGGCAACTCATTCCAGTGTTTCACCAAATGCTCTTTCCTTAACATTTGAAGCAATCTGTAAAGACATTTCACAGCACAGGAAGACCTAAATGTCTGTGTAAAAGCTTCATCTTGCCCCTAGTTAGGTAAGAGTCAGTATGAGCTTATTGAAGAGCAAAGGATTACTCGTTGCAAATAAAGGAAGTACTCAACTCCAGCATTGGTTGTTCTGCATTTTGGAATATCTGCAATATCATTCTCTCCTTGAGAGTAGACAAAGCATTTTAAAATAAAACTACAGCTGAAAATGTCTACCTTATTTAATGACACCTATTATCAAAAGATGAATGGTAGATACGATTCTAACAATGGACTGTGTTCATTTAACCCACAATCACAAGAAGCCTCCAAAATATATGCAATTGTTTTGAATTCCTTCATTACAGAAGGGGCTAGTCATATTTGAAAAATCTTATTCTAACCTTGAACTGTGGTAGAACATTATCAGCAATCTTTTTTAATCTGTTGAAATTTATTTTTCCTAGAAAGATTCTGAGTTTGTCTTGAATTGAAGGAATTTGGCGTGCTTTGAGCAGACGGTTAGACTAACTGATCTCAGGAGGTCCCTTTCAAGGTCTATTACATTATACATCTATGATAAAATTATCATCAGTTGCAATGAACTTTTGGTCAAGTCCTTTTATATTTTCCTGTTAAGTTACAGAAGAGGTTTTACCAGTTTCCAGTTTTTAGATTTATTTTCAGACTTACTGGATGAAACCAGCACAAATCTGAAATCAAGAGCAACATCCTTTATAATCCTATGAGTACAATTCATGCAATTGAACCCATGATACCACTTTGATTTTTAGCCAATATGTTAATTCATCTGAAATGAACATGTAAACATCATTTTATTCATTTGCAATGAAAATTAATCCAATAAAATTTTAGGTAAATTTTGCTGTTACACACACTTTTTCCAGAATGGGATGAATTCTTCAGAACTATTCAGAGACCTTAGAATTTACAAACAAGTCCTTATACTTTAATCAGACAAACTGTTTTATGATTGAGATAGCCAAGGTAGAATGTTCTTCAGCACATTAGCTATTCTCTGGCCCTGAAGGGTGAGAGGAAAAAAAAAAAAAGAGAGAATAAATGAAGATTTCTAAGGAAACAGAAGTGATATGTGGGATCCATTTCTTCTACTGGAGACTGACACACTCCGAAAGTGTGCAAGGTTGCTATGAACTGAAGTCAAGGTTTAAGAGAGCTCAGAGCCATCTCCAATTTGTTATATACTTTACTTTTAAAATTAACTTGGAGACCGTGTTAGTTTGTCATAGCTACATATTAATACACAGAGCTCAAAATATTGGTTTTACTCTGAATTTCAAAATGCAGTGCAGATATTGGGCCACTTTAAAATTATGGTAGATCTAGTTTGGTTTAGAGAAAAGCACTAATAGAAAACACTTAGAAAGCATTTAAAGGAAATGTTCACTGAGAATCAAAACTTCATTAAGATAAAATGAAGAGCAGAATGTTCCTTAGCTGGTAAAAAGCAAAGTGACAGAGATATGTAGGAATAGGATCACATAGGAAGAGATTATATCTGATTTGAAACAAGACTCTCTTATGAAAGTATATGGACTGAAACTGTAGCAGGAAAGAAAAGATGCCAGAAATCACAGGTGGCTACCTTCAAAATCTGCAAGAGCTTTGTTTTGGTTTTTATTGGATCTTTAAGAAACTAATCTAAATAGCTCTGTTCATTCTCCTCCTTATTCATCAAGACATTCCATATAGAAAACATTGCAGAAGAATACATCAAAACAGCATCTATAAATTACTCCTGGGTATTATGTCCAGTTAAAGGAATTATGGGGAATAAGTCAGCAAGGTGGGGAAAAAAAATAGCGGAAAGCTGTCCGATTCAGATGCAGTTAACTGCTGGCAAAAAAAAAAAAGTTAACGAAAAACCTGAAGTACGATGAGAGGACATGGATAAATCTATTGTGGATGTTAGCTGAACTTAGAGACCCTGCAGGTACAAGTCATCATAGTATACGCTTGGGTTGTGTATACAGGAACAATGAAACAATGTAGGCTTCAACATGGAAATAAAGTTCCAGGCTCTCTACTGATCATGTCCTTCCAAATGATGAATCTGAATTTGAAGATTTATTGTCTGTTTCAGGGCAAAGTTGAAATCAAAATTTATGTAAAAGTACTCTGAGTACAGCCACATGAGTAAGAAGACAACTTCTGTTATGGAAAGCAAGTTGAACAAATAAAAAATGCAATGGCTCACATCCTAACATAATAAAAATCAGTGCAGATACATTTATATCAAGTTTGCCAACTTAATTCCTGTGGCAGCTTGGTCTGGACACAAAAAAAAAAAACCCAACAAAATATTTTCAATTCTGTTAGCTAACTAAAACATTAGACTTCCTGGGTATAATTCTGCTCTTGAACAAATGCATTTAAATGGCATTGGCTTCATCAGAGGTCCTAATTTTATATTTACATAGGCAGCTGTAAGAAAAAACTCACTATGGTTAAACCTTGATAGGCTGGCCTCCATGTTTAGAAAAACAGAAGGAAATTTTCTTTACACATCAAGTTTAGTATTGCTTATATATATATATGTGTCATCTTTCCAAAGTAAAGGACTTTGTTTACTGGTTGCAGAGTTATATATATGTTTAAAACGTTGAGTCTTTTATGAAATTCATGGAACTTTAAACATTGCTTTAATAGCATCACTGTCTTTTGTAAGGCATTTTACAAGAGACTTTTTAAAAGGCTACTGCAAATAATCAACATTTGGGTATAGAGTCTTGCCGCATTATGGAAACATATTTATGAAATTTGAGAACTTGATTAAGGTTTCACAGACCATATTTAAAACTGTACCGCCTAAACTTAAAAAGCAACTGGAAATCACTTAATTTCTGAGTCAAAGTGCTGATTAAAAACTTTTAGGAGCTGTGGGTGGTCAGCATTTCAGAAAATCAAACAGTTATTTAAGCTGTCTGTAAGTAACTTTCAACCTTGATGTTTAAAATGTTTTGCAGATTTGAGGGGTTTGTTTGCTTTTTTCTTTCTTATTTAATTATTATTTTTAACGTATGCTGATGTTTCTTATCCTTTCCTCACAGGAAGGAGATGATCATAGAAGAGGAGTGGATGTTTTTCTTTTTCCCACTACTTTTTGAAGATATTTGGCTGCAATTCATGTACTTTTTTTGAAAAACAGACTGACTCAGGTCTTGTGGCATTTCAGAAAAAAACATTCAAGTTCTGTTATAATGCCATATAAAATGCTACAGCAATACTATTACGCTAGACTAAATAAGCTCGTATTTACTACTGGGCTTAGTACTAAAAATGGGTCTACCTCCACAATATGGAGTGAGGCCAAATTTGTTCTGTTCCTTCTTCTCACCCATATGATCTTGTCTATAAAACAGTGGAAATTGTTTCCTACCAGCAGATGGACTTTCCCACAGCTCAGGCAAGAAAGCTGGTGGTCTACAGCAGGCAAACAGGCATCGTCTGTGAAGTCACCTTGCTTGCCGGCACTCTCTGTTCAAAAAATCAAGAACTGAAAGAGCATAGACTTCACTAACATCTTACTCCTAACATAAGTCTCATGAGATTAGCTATGATGTTGTCTGGAATTACAAAATTAAGCAGAATTTCCATTGAAAATGAAATTATGAAAGCAAAGTAGCATGAATTAAGAAAAAAAACACAACAGAAATTCAAGCAAATTTCTGATGAAGCACAAGGTGATTTCCAGTGACTCTATGGAAGGCATCCATGCAAGCTAAGCTTCAGTAACCTGTCCAGAGAGGAGAGGAGAGGACTGTATTACATCTGAATGGGAAAACAAAACTTGTCCTCTGGCCCTGAGACCCAGAAGAGAGAATGGCAAGGCTCACAACCATATAGCTCATTAAAATAGTTAATTCTGTTTCCTAAATAGAGGATACACATCCATAATGACATATCATATTACTTGGCTCACGCTATCACTTAAAACATTTTCAGTCATAACCCAAAACTGTGTCAGGGAGCATGCTAACAATTAAGCAGCATCATTACTAACCTCTCTATGTGCCAACAGATCTCACGAATTTCTTATGCATTTCTAGGACTTTAATGACTACACCACTAGAGTGTCAAATCTGTTCAGTTTAGCTGTGGTTCCTAGATACCTGAAAGTAGTCAGTCTAATAGGACTGGATCTTTAGAAGCCCTGAGTAAGCTGATACTCTGTATCCTCTCCCCTCAGTGTCATTTTAATTGGGAGTTGCATGGAAATAAATAGTCTGTTTATTTTAAAGTATTTTTTATCTTTTGTACAGAAACACAATTTGAGTTTTACTCCAAAACCGAACAAAATCCCTTGCTTTACTTCCTAATTCTGAGCTACCTTAGCTTGGAGCAGATTGTCTGACATACTGCAAGATCACTTATAGGTACAGAAACCAGAAGAAAAATGCTAGCCTTGATGAATGTTATGTGGAATACTAAATAGTTAAAACATAGCAAGGGAAACTAAAAGGAAGAGACATACATTAGCAATGTCACAACTGGCAATTGTTGCTGTTTTTACTGAACTCTGAGGTACTGGAATTCAGTATAGATTCTTAAGATCTGGTAGAAATTTTACTCATGAAGAATACAAAGAATTTTTACTCATAGCATTGTGCCAGAGTAGGCACAAGCTAGAGCAGTTATTTCAAAAAGTGTTTGGATTGTGTTTCTGGTGTTTAGAACTAGAAAGTGCAAATGGCAGTATGCTAAATAAGCAACATGGAGCTAAGCAACTTCTCACAGTGAACAGGGGAAGACTGAAGCAATCACAGAGAAATATGCTTAAAAGAATGGTAAGCAAAGTTTTTCAGTCTGTTTAGCAACTTCCTAGACTACGTGAAAATGCGATTTCATCTCTCCACATTTCAGAGTTGTAGGAATTTGAAAATAAATAATTGATGGAAACTCCTTCCCAGCCCATTAATTTGGAAAGAGACCATGCATAGCTGCTGAGTGAAGTAGAAAACAGTACTGAAATAAAACCAGAGTAGCAGGCAGATCTAAATAAGAAGTGCTGAAGCAAATGCTGTCGAAGCTCAAGATCTGCAAAAAAAAAAAGTACAGAAAAACAAAGGAAGAAAAGGTGTGGATGGGACAGAGAGTAGTGCTATTATGTTTCATGGCCTGTATTGAAACCATGAGCTTTCTCAGTTCTGGGTCTGTTGGGAAAGCAACTCCTTTGTTCAAAGAATACACACCTAATGAAATTACAAAAAATATTAAACCTGGCATTTATAGAAGTTTACTCAAACAAAAAAACTTATTATCAAAGAAATTTAACTCTCTTGAACAGATCAAGATAGTCTTCAGTTTTCTAGTTGGCCCTCCATGAGAACAGTCTTCCACTGAAACCTGTGCCACTTCATAATAAACCAGCCATAATAACCTGTGGAGATGATTTATTGTGCTGAGAGCTTTCCAACTTTATTGGGCCTTACATTCTTCTCTATTTGAGCTCTTGTCTAGATAGGAGCTGTATATAGAAAGGTTAATTGTTCTAGAACAAGAGTTATCCAGGACACAGACTGGTGGTTACTGTGGAAGAAATTTAGTGGTTATGTTCCCAATAACAGTATATGAAATACTCAGTTTGAGTGGTGGGCAATGCTGGAGTCTTCCTCTTGAGCAAATGAAGGATAATCAGGAAAGTGACTGGTTGAGATGTATGGATGGAAGGCTCAATTGTCAAAAAATCTTACTGTAATTTATATGTCTCAAAATCAGATGTAGAAGCCAAAGAACATTCATTGGCAGTCAGTCCCATTTTAGATGGGCTCCTTTAATTTGTTCCATATTAATATTTTATTTGATTGGTATACTTTGTACAGATCATTTGAATATTACTTCCAATGCCAAAAGAGCTTAGGCTGGTAAAATATTTTTAGAGTAAGAACAAGGTGAAGCTACAAGACTGTGTATCTTCCCAAGCTTTTGACCTGAAAGAAAGAGAAGTAGCTCTTCATTTATCAGATGGCCTCTACTCCACCATCTGCTCAATGTGAACACCACAGTCATGAAGTGATCTCCCACCTCTGCTGTGCATCTGGTCACCCAAGTTTACGAGCAGCCTCACCATAGCAAGACAACAGTTATAAGAAGGGCTGCTAGCGGAATGGTAAAGAAACTCAAACACTGTAATGGACTTTGTTACAGCTTAAACCTTTAGGATGGTAATTATAGCAGTGTGTAGTAGCTTACTCCCTAAATTTGGGCATCTTTAAGATGCTGTTAAGATTTAAGTCTTAAGACTGAGCTGGTAACAGAAGAAATTAAAATTAACTCAAACATTTGTGTTCCTCTTTACTCCAATTCTACTGACATACAAATTCATACAGATATCCTTAATGACAACTTGATTTTTCTAACTACAACATTTCTGTGTACCTGCATCTGACAGCATACTCCTTTTGGAACAAAACACATTGCCTTCTGCGTTGCAGACTTCCCATCACATCAATAGAAAATATCCATAAAAATATCCATAAGACAGGGCTAACAGCTAGGGAACATTAAATCTTGTTGAATACTGTTTGGACAAAAGCTTCTTTGAATAATTGATTGAGCATCCTTTGGGATATGACGGGTGGTAGTGTGTCTTCCTAGTTTTTGTTGGTACTTAGTAATACAATAGATGATGAGGTATTTTTTAATCATCTGATAAAAGCAGTCAGAAGGCCATCTAACAAAAGAATACTAGAATTTATAATGCAAGGTTTAGTGATCTGCATTTTCTTAAAAAGAGAGCAGATGGAATCTGATGGCAAGTACAAGAGCAAAACTCCATATTCCAAAAAACACTGAAAAAGAGAAACGAATACTTCTTGGTGCCATAAGCACCTTCGTGTTTTTCACTGAGAAGTGAAACAAAGTGAGGAAATATTTATTTCTTACATAGTTTGAAATAAAAATTCATTTTCTGGAACAAGGGCTGCATGCCTGTTAGTTTATGGTTCAGCCACATGTGGAAGTTCAAACTACAACTGTCCTGTAAACCAAGAAAAGGGGTACCCAAGTTGTTGTGAAGTACAAGTACTTTTGTTTATTCAGCTAGAACAAGACCTCCAAAGTCTATAAAAAGGTAGAAAGCTTATAGCTCTCAACCAAAAAGCTTGTCAGAGAAGGAAGAAGCAGAGTCATTGCAATCTAAGGAAAATTTTAGTACGTAAGGATTTAGTCTGTCAAAAAGGTTTGGGTATTGAAAAGGGAGCTGTTACAGAAATTAGTGATAAATGCACATATGCCTGCATACAAAACCTTTGATAACACTGAGAAAAAGTCAAAGCAGCTAAGCTTAGCTTCTCTTACTAATACCCTGTTAGATAGAAGGATAACTATAGGACACTACCCTCACTAGACCAATCTATTAGAAGTTTTATTATTTTCCATAATTTTTTTTCTTAGTGGACCACATGCCCCCTTTGTTGTAAAAAATAAATTGATCATTCTTTTGGTTACTTTTTTTTTTTTTAAAGACTCTTTTGGAAGTGTTAATAGTGTATTTGCTGCATTCTGCTTTTAATTTTCAAGGAAAACATACAATATGTCTATTTCCTCAAAGAAAGATACTTCTAGGAACTGTCAGCCTCAATAATGTCAATTTAAAGCCATCTTATTCTCCCTTTCCTTAAGAGAATAGAAAAGGAGACACTTCAGGAGTCAGGAACTTGATGCCTGTTCTTCCAAAGAATATTACTTGCAGATATAATTAAATAAGTCATATCAAAACTGCTTTTCATAAATGCAGTGCTTTATTGAGGATCTATCACATTTTGGAATATTTTTTTCTGAAAACTTCTTGATTATGCATGAATGGAAAGACTATAAATTAACTTGATTTTTGTACTGAAAGAAGAAAATGGGAATCCAAAGAGGACTAGGGTTTACAAAAACAAGAATAGCTGTAAGGCAGTCTGAACCTCAAGGGGAAAACCTTCAGGCTTACTAATTACAGTCTTATCCAGCACATGTTTAAGACATACTATCACCAGACTTGCATATAAAGTTGGATTTCTTTTCCCATAACAAAACCCCAGGAAACCTGGTAAAACCAGCAAAATTACCCCATAGATTGAGCTAAAATTGCTACAGCTCTGAGAGACATTTCTACAGTACTACCAAATCGTAACAATAAAGGCCTGTATTTTTATTAATTTTATCACTTTGTACCACAAATTAAGTTCAAAGCTAGAAAGGTCAATAATCTCAGTACATATTTCAAGAGCTACTAAGGTGTTTTTAGGAAGGTGGAGTGATGGAAAATTAAAAAAAACCTAAAGAATTGTGCCAAAGACACTGAAAGAAACCAAAACAAACTGAAAACACTCAGCCACCTCTGATGATACCTAAATCAAAGCCTTATACAACTAGTAAGTGTGGCAGACCAAACTTACCTTAGATTTAAAAAGGAACATTGCCTGTACAACTCTAATTATTGGTCCATCATATTTGGAAAGTTTTCAGGCAGACAGTTAAACTTGAATGGATAACAGAAGCATACGACAGTTCAAGTAAACGAAATGACTTGTCTGCCTACAGGCACACATGGAAAAGGACAGAAGAATGAGATGTTCCATTTCCCAAAAATGTAACACAAATACTACTGTCATAACAGTATTTCCATAATACTATGAAAAGAAAGACAGCTTATTTGATTTCATTGATCATCAGTGGGATTCGCACTTCAGAACAAGCAGAGACCGACGCTGGAAACATTCCGGAATGGGTTACTGCATTGCCTTTCAAAGCTGAAGGCACTCATCTTTTTCTTTTCAAATAATGTTTTAACTTCTCCACAATTCATCTGTAAAATTGTTGCCACTATACCCACCTACTTCAACATTTTAAAAGCACCTCATCTCATTGTTCAAGTCTTGAATCTAGCATCCTCATTCCCTGAGTACTTTCTTGCCATTTAAGTAACCCTGGTCACTTCAGAAGTAGAATTACTTGCTTGAAAGTTCACCGTTCAAAGTGAGACGAACTGATGGAGCAAGACCCTAACTTACAAAGATTAATAGAAGTTTGGCTTTTTATTGTCTTTACATTATAATGATTAGATACAGCAAAAATAGGGGAGAAAAGAAACTGCTTTAGTGAAAATATGTGCATTTCACTTAATTGAGACTAGGACTTTGTTTAATTGCTATGATCTTTTCATGCACTCTTTCACTCATAAATACAAAAAAATCCCTGACTACAACAAATAAAAGTGAAATCAGTAATTTAAAACAGTAATAGCAATTAAAACCAAAAACTGCATATCCAGTCAGGAAAGCCACAGTATCATTAAAGGCTGTAATGGTTGGATTAAAAAAAAAAATAGTCACTTCATTCTGTTATTTCTGTTTTGTGTAATAAATAACACTTATGCAGTCACTTATCTTTAGAAGAAAGCATAACGCAATAGCATTTTTTGTCTAAGGCCACAACTTTATCTCCCTCTCTCTTCATTTTTGTTTCTTTTTTGTTGTTGTTGTTCCTAATAAAAAAGTCTTCTCCAAGGCATAACCCTCTATAACAAAACAAAAGACTCTCCAAATTACCCTTTAAGAATAAAAATTAATTTCAATCTAATAGTCTGTGAAGTATGAATATTTTCTCCATCAATGCAGTGATAGAACACAGGCAGCTCAAAGTTCCCACACTTGCTTGCTAAATGATACTAGCTGACATTGGTGGAGGAACCACCTGTATAACATAAGCCCCCAAAGACATGGAGTTCATGGGTGCTTTGCTGAAACAGCCATTTTATTGGTGGTAATGTTTGCATGTCTTTCACGGGGGAAGAGGGATATTCTCTATATGAGACAAATGTGCCCCCCTCTTATTTACCTAATATGACTGCCAGCTTCTTTTCATAGTCCTCGCTCTTTTTGCTCCTGAGTATGAAGGACACATGCCAAAATCCTATAACAAGAAACTGCTTTTCCCTAGATCTCTTTCAAAGTTCATCACACTAAAGAATGTTTTGAGAAACCATTAACAGAGTCCAGAAGAATAGCTTCAAGGTAATAATCAGATTCTGAAATTAAATCTCCATGCTTTAATTAGAGCCAGAGACTGTAGTGAAAACAGCAAAATAACAATGTATTAGAAGAGTTTATGACAGAATCAATGGAAGCAGCTTTCAAAACAATGTAAATTAATAATTTTATTGTTTCTAACTGACGCTAGTTCTTTGCTAGTAGCTCTGATTTCTGGTGGATATTTTTCTTTTGTTCTCTTCCCAAACCCATTTTCTATGTCATTGAGTTCTAATTTTCCTATCAAATCATATTTCTTCATTTCACTTTTCATGGCACTTTTCCTTTTTTTCTGTACAATAGAGAAGTGATCCATTCACAGAGAACTTCTAATCCAAATGAAACACACAAAATAAAGTCAGAAAGCAAAAGCATAACTTGTGAAGATTTTGTGGATATTTTTAGCTAGATGACATCTCTTGCTTTGACATGAACTGCAAGGGAAAGCCATACTTTTCTCCTAACAGCAATCAGATCAAAAAACATTTGCTGCAGGAAGTGGAATTTACCTTTTGACCTTCATTCTCTTCTGTGAGTTTCACTCTCTCACATGAGAAACACAATTTGTTTTCACTCATCAAAACGTGCTTTATAGTTATGTTGAACTTTCCAAAGAGATTCAGTGTAAGCATGAACATTGTGTTTTCCCAGGCCACTCCAGCAGGAGAATGGGAAGAACAAGGAAATGACATTACTTCCACATGCAGCAATTCTTTCTTTTAATCCACGACTATGTCTGTGACAGATCTACATGTAGAAGAGGTCTTGGGAGTTCAACTTTTTTGTTACAGCGGTTTGCTATACACCTTTATAACTGAGACTGCCTCATAGACAAGGGTTCTGTAAAGGCATTTAATCTCAACATCCCCATCCCTGCCCAAAACATACAAAAATTAGATATGCAGCCACACATACACGTTATGAGACTACACAAAGGCTTACATAGGCTCAGCCACTTCTCCCAACCCTTCTATATTCAGTTACCTGAAATGTAAGTAAATATTACTGTGAAAGGTATTCAATGACTTCCCATTTGAACATTGTCTCTCCTCACAAGTCAAATTTAAACTGGTTCTCTAGTCTATATTCATTTAAAAAAAAAAAATCATCACAGAACTATTGGCTGCAGTTCTCCTAACATCACACCCTCAGCCTGTATCACCTAACAGAATTACAACTTTTTTGTAAATTTGATATCTTCAACACTGGATCCTGTAATTTCCTTAAATATTATTAAAGAACATTAGTATTTATAATGACATACACACATATGTATGTGTTGTTTCAAGTATCCTTCCTCAAAATCCTGTAACTTTTGATGTAAAAGTTATACACGATATATTTCAAGATGGAGCCATAAAAATCTACATGGAGTCGCATTTGCAAAGTTAGCTCTTATTCACCAAATATCGCAAGAGTAAATTTAATAAAAACACAAAATGAATAAAGAGAATACAAGACAAACAAGAAGCACAAGCAAAAATAGCATTCTTCCTGTAACAAAAGGTAGCAATACCTGATGGCATCACCAAAACTCATCTCTGAATACTGGAGAACTAAACTTAATAGTCATGTGTGCACTGAGAAAATGAGCCTTCTCTGTTTTGCTTTGTTTTGTTTTGGTTTTTTGAAATAGCACTTCCCAGCAGTCTCACAAGTGATATCGAAACCTCTTGTCTGATTGGGCCAGGCAAGTTCAATAGCTAGTTTGGAAAAAAAACCACCAGTTTCTTCTTTCTAACAGGTGTCTGCCACACTTTGCTACAATAAATGGTCACTGAATACATTTGATTCTATCACACAAATGGAATTACTTTTTCAAACTCCATGGTGAAGCAGAGGCTTGAGAAGGAGGAAGTTTAAAACAAGACTGAGGCAATTCCTCTAAAGAACGTTTCATCTTCCAAAATCCAAAAAGTCCCAAACTTGGATAGAAAAGATGCAGAACCATGGACTGATAATTCAGAGAAGCAGGAGATGGAATGGATATTAATGAATACCAAATATATGTTATCTCTTTCAATAAATGTGAACACAAGGCTTGTTCTTTATTATGCAAGTGCAGCCAATTGTAATCTTTTAAATTCTTTACATTGTATGTTTTATCTACATAAAATGGGAAAGCATACTGTAAAAATTGCACTTTAATCATTATTTTTCCAAGATTCTATACATACCATTTTATCAGCATTCCTAGACAAAAAAAAACCACAGGTCAAATAATAGCTTAAACTGCATATCAGGGGTAAGGCATAAAGAATAAACATTAAGATTGTCTATACATCAAGGAATTTTTCAACCAACAAATGATGATAAGTTATATAAGCTGGAAGCACATTTCTGTACAGGAAACAAAACAAGTGTGAATCTTTGCAAGTTTAACATTCGGCTGAAGTTAACCCAAGTGCTGGAGACAACATCTAAGACTGAGGTTTGTGTGCATGTTGGAAGAGGGTGCTGATGCTTCAGACAATCAGGTCAAAGAGATGAAAAAATTAAACTACCAAACTTTTTCAAACTGGCTTGTAGCAAACTCTTCTCTCAAACACCTCCTTGGAGGTCATTTAAATAAACTGTTTCTAATTTGGTGAGCAATTCACAGGATTTCTCTGACTACAGCAAATAAGTTTCTAGCTGAAATGACTTGCTGCCTGTTGCTTATCAGGTGCATTTAGTGCTATGAGTTTGCATGAGTATACATCATAAAATGCTTTGTTTTCAAGGATTATCCTAGTGGGAAAGGAATCCAAGTATGTTCCTATTTTTCCTAGTTGGTGTTCCATTTTTTCAGTGATGAGTGAATAACCTCAACAAAACCAATGTGTAGAGTAACACTGGCTCCTTTGAGAACCTATATAATTCCCTTGAACTGGATGGAAAGGGCATGATCAAAGTGAAAATGCATGCTGAGAGACTTGCTGAAGTTATCCACCAAATTAAATAGGGAGTACAGAACCAACGGGCTGAACTGTTTTAAGTACAGCGTGAAATAAACTTTCCACAATCAAAGTTTAAAATATGCTGAGTACAAAACAGAGGGAGAGCAAAGTGTCTAATTCATTAGCCATACACAAAAGTTGGAAATGAATTGATAAATGGATTATCTCAACCAGTCTTTAGAAATCAGTTCTGTATTTTCACTCCCTCCTATAACTATCTTTCACAGATAAGGTAGAGGATGCACTTGTTTGTCACTGACTGAATTCTTCAAAGCATTTTATTGCTTAATATATATTTGTACCACTTTTTAGAGTACACCTCACTGATGTAAATCAGAAAATACAATATAAGTACCCAGATGAACATGCAGATCTTTGATCACAGGTGATTCTGTATCCTTCAGCACTGGGAGTAAAAGTGAAACATCCTTGATTTGTGTGCTTGAGCTTGGGCAATATGTGATTAACTCTGTTTAGAAAAACTCTTGAAAAGTGCAAATAACACTATCTGCAGCGTCAAGCTGGAGATAGCAATTTTGATTCTGTATAATCTGACCATGGTACCAACATTCATTTCATGGTACCAACATAATTGTGTAGAAGAATCTACAAGTTATTGTATGATCCTAATTTTGAATGAAGTGAGAATATCTACATCTTAAGGAAATAAAGTGGGATTTGTGTACTGAAGCTGATAGTTTGTAGCAACAATAAAAAAAATAAGACTACTATGTGCTATTCTGATACATGCTACAGTGCATTGTTTTAGTTTCTTTTAATTTTTTTTCTTTTGTTACTTGGACAGGACTTGTATCTTCCTAACTGTTGTGTAATAACACTAACTCCTGATTCTGATTAGGCCTTCAGTGCCATCAAAAAATTGTTTTGATTGTTATCATGAATATTAAGATTAAAGTAATAACAGTATTGATAGGAAGGTAAAAGGATATTAAAAAGCTNTTTAGTGTTCGATAGGAACAGTTGGACTTGATTATCTGGTGGGTCTCTTCCAACCTGGTTGTTCTATGATTCTATGATTCTATGAAAGTTATCAAGAGGTCTTTGGAAAATTTTAATAAGTCACATTAATAAAAATCAATACAGTTAATAAGAACTGAGAAAAGAAACAAGGGAAAATAAATAATGTAGCTACCAGTTATAAGAGCCTAACTATTAGGAAATACAAGGTATTATTTATCCCATACCTAGAGTTGCCATTGACATGAGGCCTCACATACCTTCCCCACTGCAACACCTGTTTATGGGCAGCTGTAGACCTCTGAATTAAGGCAAGGGAAAAGTATCAGAGAATAAATGACTGCTCAGCCCTTGTTTGGGCTGATATTTCAGGCTGTGTCTGCACATCCTATCATAGCCATGTTTTTAAAAACCATCTGCCGTAAGCACCAGATAAGACAGATCTGTGAAAATAACCTTCTAAAGAAGGTTTCTCCACCTAATGTGCCCATTTCTTTTGACTCCACAACTGTAACATGCACAGTGAGTCCCTGGATGCTCCACTGACCTCCCGGTAACAGGTCCTGAACAAACAGACATGGTAGTAAGGCAAGCTTTGCCCAATATAGCTCACAGTATATGGACTAATAGGAAATAGGTGTTTGTCAGAGCTCCCTGTGGGGAAAACAACTGGCCATGCAATAAAATCACAGGCTATTTCAGATATGTATCGATATAGCATATGAAAATGCAACAGCTGGGCAGGTCTTTATTTACTCAGCTAGGACAAAACTTTTTTTAAAATACACAAATATAGTTCCACATAGATGCCAGAAAATGAATATGTAAACTAAAATTATGTAACTACATCAACATAATTGTTTGCACTCACATCAACATTCATGTTGATGTTGGCGCCCAAACTGGCTCATAAACTTGGATTGAAAACAAAACAAGCTAGTGTCTTCAAATAGAACTCACAAAAAAATCACAAATGCAACCATAATTTTTGAAAACGACACTATGTTGACTATTCAGAAATATTTCCACAGAAGTATTAAACCTGAGAATTTTCTATGTCTTTGTGATTGTTGTAACTTTCTAAAATTTGTGGAAATAACACTTAACACATTGTTGCTGTTCAGTGACTCAAATGGAAATATCCTTCATTACAAAACACCAACAGATTGACAAATCCTTATAGTTTTGTTTCAGCTTTAACTAGCGTTTGGGTGCTATTTAAAATGTAAATATTTATTTTCAGCATGGCAATCAACAATATCATAGTCTTAATTCTACAAAAAGAAAAAAAATCAGTTTTTTAGACCAATTAAAGCATCTGGTTTGACAATGAGTGCATTTAACTTGAAATATGTACATTTACATACACTTAGCTCATTCTGTATGGACAGTAAATCTACGTCATTTTCAAGATGTTGCACGTAATACCATGAGCTATATCTTCATAACCTAAGGATTTAAACCATTATAGCTGCTCTTCACAACAAATTGTAGACCAACTGAAGTGATGTACAGAATACAGCCATGGAACATAAATTATGTGTGAGAAATCAATGGGAATCTGAGAAGCTATTTCACACATACAGTGATTATTTCATAGGCAGGCTTCAGGTAAGAATGGCATCCTTCCCTTACAGAAAAGGGAAATAAAGCCTTACAGCCTAATATCATAAGTATCAAAAGATGAAATATTCATGTAGCAAGACGTATAACCATTTCAGATTTTTGCATCACCAAAACAGTCAAAGTATAGCACTTCAAAATTTTATGACATTCTAAAATAATTTTAAAAATGAGAACCATTTCACTTATACCACTTATAATGAGAACCATTTCACTTNAAAAAATTAGAACCATTTCACTTTGCTGATAAATAGTTAACACCTCTGAACATCGCAAAATATAAGAATAGCTAGTTTTAATTAACTACAGTGTTTCAAAATGCTTTATTTCATGCACCATCAAAAATCCTCTATCTTTCATTATCATGAAATAATACCTAAAAATAACAATTTATTAGTTTGCTCTTTTCATTCTTGTGCATATACCATCTGCTCAACTCTATTTTGTTTATTATAGCTAAAATCAATTCTCATACACACTGCTGAAGAAAATTTGAATGGCATTATACTTAGCACCTCAGGGAACCTAGTAATGCATGTACTATAACACATCAGAGAGCCCAGTATCGTGTCTCTGACAGTAGATGCCTAACAGTAAGAACACAGAAACACATACAGATACTTTCCTGCTATAACTTTGTAGCCTTCAGCAATTCACTTTTCAAGAATGAAGATATCTCCTGTTGTTTGTTTAGAGAGTGAACCGTAAAATAGTAAAGAAGCCCAACTACTATTCTGACAAGATGATGTGCTAAAATGGAATGTTTTGTCATACCAACTCAAAAGCTAATTTCTCATTAGGTGATTTTTATAATTTTTTAAATGACTTGACCTGCAGGAAAATATTATTTTTCCATTCCTTACCTGCTTTAAACTTGAAAATTTTTGGTAACAAACATTACCCCAAAGGAGCTCAGATTTTACAGAAATAGTGATTTTCATTAGGCAACCAGTACAACTACAGATTTCCAGCCCACTTTACCAGCTGCAAAACATTCCAGATTCTGCATGCTAGATCAGATGAACTACAATCATCACGATCGAGCTATAATGTGTTTTTCAGGATGGGTCTTATGGGTTTCTCCTCATATCAACCATAGTGGGACCAAACACCACTCCACCTTTCCTGGAAAGCCCTGATTGTTTTAAATATGTTTCTTATTGCCATTTGGCCTCTGTTCAAAGCCCATGAGAAAACTAGTAACAGATAGCCCTTAAATTTATATCTCATTTATGATGAATATAAAAGAATAATTCCCTAGATTTCTTAGTGTCTAGGTGAAGTTAAATCCTAAGAACGAAGCACCTAACTAATAACAGAAGCAATCAAGCCTTGCTTGCTTGATATAACCCCCATATTAGAGGTCATTTATCCTCATATACCTGCCTCAGCACAAAGCTTCCTGTCCCTCTTAGTCCTCCAAACCACCAGCATACGAACATCTCTAGAGACAAAAAACACTCACTTCTCTTCTCAATGGACAAGATGACTTGATTACACTTTGTCAGTTACTGAGCAAGTTATGATCACTGTTTTTTTCCATCTCCATACATAGTTATTAAACTTGTTTCCAAGAATGAAAACACTCAACGAGGATTAATTAGTGTAAAAATAGCTTTTGACGTATTTAGCACTAGATTTCAAAACAACAACATTGCAATCATAACCTTACTGGAAGAGGCTAAATTCCCCATTTAAATCTCTCCACTTATCATTTTACAATTCTGCACAAAATTTATACTCTGTTAATTATACTAGTCTACTCTAAATTAAAGACACTGGTAGCCAGTATGGGAAGATTATTCATGTCATTTAAAGCAGTTATGAAATACAGCCTTTCATGAAGAAAGTTCTTCACAGTTCCAGTCACTTTGATGCTAGATTGTAACTACAGGAATGAGGATTCATTCTTGACTTTCAAGCTAATTTTGGCTTATATGGATTTTGTGACCTTCTATTTAGCCATTTTGGATACATACTACAAAATGCAGAGCCAACTGGTGAAACTGAATTTATCTCAGCTGCGTAGGGTTCTATTTTAGCTAATTAGGCTAGCTGCAAAGGTAAATTAGCTCATACCTTGTTAGCACAACAAGTCTGCTTGCACCAGCAAGTTAACTTGGTTCACATTTCATCTGACATCTAATCAGAACAGTACCAGTCTTTGTATGCTACTACTGGTTTACTTCTATACTTTTCTATGGTTACATGTTGCCTGAGATTATTTGAATATTCTTTAATAATTATATTGCCAATCTAAGGTCTTTTTAGAAGTCCATGTCATTGGTCCTCTTGGACTGTTCTACTTACATTAAATGAAATCTACCCCATCCCCAACACAGCCTTCTAACCTAAGAATTTGGCAAAGATATTTCTCTAAGTCTGCCTTTAAGAGATACCTTTCATTTCTCCATGAAACCAAATGAGGTCACAATCACAAGCTGTTATAATCATGGCACTCTCTTACAATTTTCAGTCCAGTCAGTATGACTTCTTTAATCCTAAAGACAGAAACATTGATAGTTTTCATAACAAGGTGTTAGCACTTAATATTATAGTTACTGGATAGTAACACAGAACTCAGTTTCTCTCAGTGAAAAAAACTGTCTGATATTTATTGGGTTAAGGATTTTCTAATAACAAGATATTTTCTCTTTGGATTTAAATGCAGGAATAAAATAGAAAATTATGAATGCCATGTCTGTATTCCAAACTATTCACTAAGTATTCAACATCGACATCTAACATGAAAAAAGGAAAACGACTGTAAGAAGAAATAAACACACAACCACAGAAGTCAGGAGTTTACCATCTTGCACCTGAAAGCCCCTTGTCTGATCGCCTTCAGGGTGATATAATCCAACATACACTGCTGAACTGCCCTGCCATTAGCCACCAGTAAAGCAAAGAAATTTCATTGCAGTACTTAGGCCAAGAATAAGCCCTTTTTCTACTCTCACCCTTAAGTCATTGTAGGATTGACCTTGAACAACTGATGACTCCTTTATTATTCACCATCCTTTCTATACTTGCTTCTAAAAAACAGTTTTCTGTACCTTCCAGGCTTTTTCTCATCCCAAGAATAGCCATCACATTCTATTTTCCCCAGCCTAATTTAAAGTGAGGAAAACTAAATTGTCTCAGTAAAATAGTAACTGGCCTTGTTTACCCAAGATCGTATTTTGATTCAGTACAAAGTATCCCATAAATAACCTCTTTTCTCCACAATCTTAGACCTAAATATGTATCACAGTATTGGCTAAAACCAGGATAATAGGCATTCTGTACTCAAAGAACATTTGCATGCCCAAATGAAATCTATAGATGTGTATTATTCTAGATTTTTTTACCAAACTCAGCCAGGTAGATATTTTTCAATAGATTTCTACCATTTCACTGCTGACTATAAGAGAAGCTAATGTGTTTAATAGCTCAATATACTCTGGCTTTAGACAAATGTATTCAGGGAATTCTAGTCTCGATTTATGCATTAGTATTAAAACAATTTAAGCTAGCAGGCTGCAAAAAGAGAGGGTGTACAGGCCTTTAAAAGGGTAGCATCTGAAAGGTCATCAACAAAAAAGAAATAATTACCTCTTTCGCATAGTTGCTCTTTTTATTTTTGAAGGAAGAATCTAGAAGTTAGTGGGTTTTTAATATGTTTTCTCAGTATTGTCACTCTTAATTCTATGAACCAATCTAATGATTTTTTTAATTGACTACTTTAGAAAACAAACATTCTCTAAAATTATAAAAAATATGACAAATATTTAAATGCAGTAATTTACATTAGCATTCACTGCTATCATCCAATCTCATTGTTTTCATTTTAACTGGTACAACTTGAGCTGCAAAAAGCAGGATTTATACAGACTATGTAATAGTAGAAAACAAATTTCAGTGTCTATACTCTCCTCATGCCAGTGTTCTACTTGGAAACATCATATACTGAAATAACAGCTTTTTTTCTACAAAAAAGATATGTTGACTGGACTTTTTGTAAGGGCTTTCATGAGAGAGCAAAAACGTTAGTATAGAACTAGAGTACAATGTATTTGTTCACAGAGGTAGAAAAGAAACATGTTTTCCAGTGGCTGTCATTTGCTAGCTCAAGCTCCAGAATGATGTAACTCTTAAAAAGGATGAACTATGATAAACATCATGCTTTACTTGCTCTTGTTTCCTCATTTCAAAGTAAAGTTCATCCATCATAAAGATGATTTGTCTCCCTGTGATCCATAAAATCACTATTTTGTTTGTATTGTTTTTCCTATGGATTCCTCATATTGAAAACTCAAGGGCTGTATTGAGGATGTTCTTCAATGGAGCATCAATGGCCCAGGAAGCTTTCTTCCTTACTACTAGCTTGGCAGGAGTCAAACATTAAGCATACCACAGACCTCTTTGTTTAAGCTTCATTTTATTGATAGGCCACATAACTGGGTTTCCCTTATTTCTTTACAGAATACCAATCTTTTTCATACAGTGTTTTGTATGTGACAGATTATTCAGGTGCTGAAATCACATCTCCCCTCTAAGTTTCCTTAAATGCCAGCCTCCAGATGAGCCCTATTTAACTGTCATTTGTCCAGTCTCTGAAGAATGTCTGTTCCTAAATATTAACATTTTCAATTTTCAGCCAGGTTATGGATTTTATTTCTCTCTTCTAGAAGGCAAAAGAGGAGATTATGACAAGGAGACAACTGCCCCATCTTTATTCATCTCAATACTACTGTAATAAATACAGTTTGTATAGGATAAGTTAATACGGTTGGATTGTTGTTCTTCAACAAGTAATACATGAGCTCCAGGATGAGATAAACTTGCTAAATGAGACTTTTCTTCTCCCCAGTACTTCCCATCTCTTCCCTAAATAAAAAATAGCAATTCTGCTATCGCTAACTGGAATGGTCAAACCACTCATACATAAGGAAAAACTCCACTCCTCTATACACTTACACAAAAAAAAAAAAAAAAAAAAAAAANGAAGATTTGTAATAATGAGATCCCAGGATTTTTCTTTTGTGATTTAGGGATGATATTTACATGAATGAAAGAAAAGAATGGGCCACAGTGTTGGTAGACACACTACATGTGGGAGCAGTGCACCTTCTATTGATGACACAGTTGCATTGATGACACAGTTGCACAGATCTGGGGCTTCTCTTTCTCTGCCCCCACATATCTACTTTCACTAGCCTTTGGATGCCCTACAGAGCTTTAATCAGCAGATACAATTCACTAACTTGTATTACTAGAGTATTCTCAGATTCTGCATGTCAAGATTTGCCATGTCATTGCAGAAAGTATGGAAAATTCACAATCTTCTCTCCTTTTTGTATCTGGTTTTCACTCACTGCTAACCGAAAATGCATCCTGTTGCATACATGAAATAATGTTATATTGTTTAACTTGGGAATGCAGCTCCAGCTTGAACTGACAACACACCATCAGCATAGCTAGAAAATTACCTTGTCAGCAAGAAAAATGTCACATTTTTAATATAGCACTAATAATCACCAAAGTCAATAACCTCAGTTTGAAAGAGTTTAGCAAGAGATGCAGAATAGCCACTAGCTTCTATATTTAACCCCTCTGCCCCTGTTAACCACTCTAAATGCCCTCACAGCCTGGATTTCAGCACATGGTACATTCAACATACGTTTGATGAATTCCTGTAAATGTCCAGTTTTTATGCTCCAGTATTCTCAAGTATTCCTGCTTCCAAGAAAATCAAATTTATAACGTGAGAGGAGGCTGCATATTTCTGCCACATGCAGTTGTGCAGATGTTATTCCTTAAGGGAGACTATCTTGATTGCCTCCATGAATAATGGCAAGGAGCCAACAGTTCTCTTATAGCAGAAGGTATAAAACCACTCTCCTACTAAAAGAAGGCCCCCAGTAGGATAATATATTATTACGCATGATTCAAATTACAGGATCTGCAGCAGGGGAGCTAGTGGCTGAATCAGGACAGCCGCACACAGAATACTGATGATGAGATGACGGAATGCATCATGCATTGAAAGAACTATGGTTTAGTGATTAAATCCTCTGTATTTTCAAAGCAACTACAAGGATCAATATACAACTGAAGCTCCACAAACAAATATTAAATTATTGCGTGCATAGAGGGGAGAAGTTATCATGTTGTAAAAGAAATTCTAATCAAGAATACTTCTTTAAATAAAATTTTGCTTTACCAAAGACTGTTGACCTCTTGAAGCCCACTAGCAATAGATACAGCTTTAATTTAATTACACAATATTGGATTTGTCTCATATCTGATTCTGTTTCAGCTATTAGAATATGAAGAGTAAAACCTTGCCTCATTAGATTATGCGGTCTGAAATCTTTGCATTCCACAATATTCTGGGCTGATTTAAAATTGTTCGCACAACAAATTACTTTACCCACAAAGAATTAAATCCAAATGTTCAACACAATGTTGGCTTGCCTACATATTTTCCATTTATAATTGAAGACATCTCAAGAAAATGTGCGTGTTTATTATTTAAAAACAAGACACAAAATCCCAAACCTATTCCCTAATATGAAAGCCTGTCTAGAGAATAGTTTTTCAAGCTAAGATCTAATCTTTTCTGTGTAGATTAAGTACAACCTAAATAAAAATAGAAATAGCTAAACAAAAATTCTATATTTCGCTTTGCTGCAACATACCCTGAAGCAGTATACAAGCTCTCCCTTGACTTCTTTTCATACTGGCTCTTGTATTCAATTATTCTGGTAAATGGATGCAAATCAGGTGCATTGTGTTGAGGTGGAAGGAAGGGGGTGAAATTTGTTCAGAAATGATCTCGGTTCTATTCATTAATAAAATGACATCTTGGATGAAAGTGGTGAAGAATGAAATATAACAGTATGAACTTCACTCAGTTGTAACAGATGCATGTAAGAACCTTTAGAGAAAGCCAGATACGTAAAACAGCCACAGCAAAATGATTTCTGAGGCATTAGAATAAGTACTTAGACCGTGATGGCAGCTAAAGATGCAAACTCGATGCTGCAGCAACATCCTTTTTATCTTTCAAGATGGTTAAAGGTAATGTCAGACTATACTTGAAGGATGCAGCATCACATTAGGTTAAGGACTACAAGGAGACAAATACACATGAAAGAATAATATATGCACAATACTAACAATAAAAGACTCTTCTAAAGGTTTTATGGGGCCAACAGGAAAAAAATGGAACAATGCCCATGGTTACCTGCAGAGACAGCACACAGTTAAAAAAAAATTCAGGAAAAATGTAGTCACCGTTTTGCATAGCAATTCAAATTATGCTGGCAGAATAATTAATGGAGGACCTAATCTCTGTGAAGAAGAAAAAAAAAAAAGAAAAGAAAGGATACGTTAAACAAAGTTCATTACTGCATGATGTAAATGAGTTTCTCACCAATGATGTCACTGATTGGCTGGGATGTAGAGCTGGTTTCGAACAGTGCAGCATGGCCGGATTGGCTGCTAGCTCTTCTGGTTACTGCCTGCTTGGGCAGCGGTCGAACCAGACACTTTCTGTCTCTCTTGTTGTCGTTTGAAGCAAATCTTGTTCAGCCCAGCTGTGTCTCCATAGTAGTGGCACCCTAAGAGAGTCTCCCTCCTGCTTCCCACAGCTCATCTGTAAGGCGGTCGCTGCCGTGAAATACCAGCCTTTGGCACGGAGCCCAGACTGCGTTGTTAGATCCGTCTATAATACAGAAAAGAATTTTTTTAAAGCAGTTCTTTCACCGAATTACATCCTAAGAAGGATTAATAAGCACTAAATTGCAACTGATTTGTGGACTTTTAAATTATGTAGCTAGCACACTTTTTGAAATAAAATATTATCTGACTTTCAATAGCAAAGCATTATTGGTTAAAAAAAATTAGGGGGGAAAAAAAAAGGAAAAAAAGGAAAGACTGCCAAAAAGGAATAAAGACAAACAGCAACTCTTCTTTGTTTACCTTGATTACAAAAAAAATTCTTCATTATTTTGTCCCCCTAGAATGGTAATTGATATCTCGGTGCTATGCAAGAATATTTTAATCTATAGCCAGTTTTCTATTTATATTCAAGTAATTATTTTCAGGTTAAGAGAAGGGTTCTGATTAGCATTCTCTTTAACTATGCAAACTGAGTCAGGGCATGAAAGAAAAATGCTGCATGGAAGAGGCAGAGAGAGAGAGAGAGAAAGAGGAAGAAGGAAAAAAAAAAATCTGTGCAGCTTTTACAGTTCAGCTGTCTGACCCCCTGCAAAAAGAATGCAGTCATATCAACTTTGCCAGACAATGGAGTACCTACAGGCTTTCCTCTAGACAAGTCCTTTATAACCAGTCAGTATTATGTGCTGCAGACAGTGGCCAATCGCTAAGCTGCTTTCTACAGCAGTGACACAATAGGTGCACTGGCCACACTGTCCTCCTAGCCTCTGACAGCATTTCAGGTTAATTTTTTGTACACTGGAATACACATATGTCTTTAATGTTCCCACTGTAGGAAAGAAAACCCAAACATATCAGCCTAACCTCGCTTTGGTTCGCTATAATTACATCAGCCTAATTACTGCAGCCGAGCCGCAGTGCCACTGCTTGGAGTGGCGCATAGGCATACACGTCATATAAATATGCATGAGCACGCCTGCTGATTTAAATACAAAAATGCATCAATTGCTGGTGGTGCGTTTTTGGGTTTGTTTTCTGCATGTCCGTCCTCCCCCTTCCAACGCTCATTCCTGATAAACCAAAGGAATTAAGGGCACCTAGAAAACACGGTTACCATTTTCTCCCTTTATTTATCAAAATTTCTATTAGTTACATTCTAATTGCAAGCACTCAGTAGGAACTAAAAAAAAAAAAAACAAACTTCAAATGCAAATGAGTCTCAGTTAGTACAGGGAAGAGTATTGCAGACCTAGGGCATTATTCTCCCTTGTCACTACCCACAAGACTAGGTGCCTGTTAATGAGTCTGCATGTACTCCAACACAGCCACACATCAGATGCCCAGTTCCTATTAAAAGCCCAATGAACCCCCAGCATGTGCATGTATCCCGCTTGTATGTTTGGGTATTCTGTAATTACAGCATCTCTCGTAACAATCCCGGAATCCACTCATATAGTCAAAAGATTAAATCATCACTATTCACATACTAGACAGACATAATTGGGCACATTCTATAGTGGGAATCACCATGCTAATTTTTCAGATTTTATGCATGTGACTTACATATTCATGAAGAGAATAGCTGTTATGATCACCAACAGACCAACATGAAAAGAAAAGACATTATTCTTCGGCACACAGTATATACAAAACCTAGAGGGAAAAGATGCAGCATATGGCAACAAGGAAAAGTTGTTTGGTTTTCAAGGGTCATTTTATTTCCTATTTATAAAGCCTGTGTAGATAGCTTACAAAAACAAGTAGGTATTCTGAACACGAAGGTAAAGTACATCTGTGTTATAAGTAATCATCCACTGGTAGCTGAAATAAAATCATTTTCCCACTGGTGTCCAATGTTCTGCAAGTTTTGCCTTTGCATTAGAGACCATTTGCAGTTAATGATGCTTAGGACGTATTCATCCAGGAATGCACAAAAATACAAATGAATCAAAAATGAACAGAAACGCCATGTAATATTTAACAATCTTGATTTCATATTCTAATGCCTGCTCTGAATTAGGGAATGCCACCTCTCCCAAGAAAGCAGGTGTTCTTGAATAGGTATTTTTCCCCCCAGCTTATTAGAACTACGCGTTTTCCAAATCTGATAAAATGTATTGTGTGAGTGAATTTCAGGTTCTAATATTTTTTAAAGAAAAAAATGTCATCAGAAGAAAGATAATTCAGACAGTATCATAAACACAGTGCATGTTGAATTTCATAACAATTTCATATAAATAAATAAAAGAATACATGCTTACTGTAACCTTGCCCCTTTTATGCATTTAGTATAATTACTTTTAAATGTTTATCTCTTTAGAAGCTGCCACTCAAAATAGTCCAAATATCCTCATAAAAGCCAGATAACATACCTAAAGGTGTGTACTTCTCCCTACAGTTTCCTGCATTTGGTAAAGATAATACTACAGATAGCAAGGTGGAAATATTTAATTTTCCAGTGGGAAATGAAAAATGTTAATGCAATAGCCATATGTTTGACAGGCCTTGTTGTATATCAGTTTTCACAAAACAGTGTATTTAATACTACCATAAAAGCACAAATAAATAGGATTTTTTTCCCCTTTACATTGGTAGACTACGTATTTCTTTGAATCACGGTCCTTCAATTCAGTCACCTACTAGCAGATTTCAGACAGAAACTGTATTATATATTACATTATAAAATATCTATTTTAAAAGGTGATAGACTGTTTAATATGATATTATTATAAATTGAACTGATGATATTGAATGTGTATTTAAACATAATCACAAGAAATTGCTTCTGGTTCCCTAAAGTAGAGTTGTTGTTTTTTCAAAACCAAAATAAACAATAAAGAAAAAATTTAAACCCATTAATATTAACTAAAACATACTTTTTCAACCAGACCGCTGTTATGATCCCTGTCAATACAGTAAGCTGCCAAATACCTTTGTTGTGTTTGTCTCTACCTAAAATTCAAACTCCAGCAAGTCCAGATCTGTGAGCTAATTATTATTTTTTTCCTTTAGCTTAAATGTCTCAGCTATCACATCATATAGCATTAAAATAATCTTTATTGCTAAAAGGGAAGCCTTTAGAGAGCATAATGGTGATATAAATTTTAAGGTATGAACCTTTTAAAAACCCTAGCATTGCCTCTATTCAAGAACACCACTCCGTAATGTCAAGTACATTAGCATTAATTTGAAGCTTTTGTAAGAGGATAACATCTGGGATCTTCAAGTATTCACAAAAGAATTTGAGGCAATTTTGTTTGAAGTGAATATTTTGTATTCTGGGTTTACTGAGAAAGAAAAAACATTTCTTGTTTGCAGCAACAAACTTGAAAAATTTCAAGCACTTTATTGAAGTAAATAAAATCACATATCTCTAAAAGTGAACAGATTTTTGTCTTATTTTATAATTCTAACATACCATAGGTTTTTGGTTCTTTTTAACTCATTCCAGCATAGCAAACATTTCTTACAATAGTATAAATCACAAAATTTCAGCAAAAAATATTACCTGATATGTTATACCTGGCATCAAATGAAATGGACAACAGGTAAATATATATGAGTGTGTTTAAAGTAAGAATTCTAAATCTAGAGCTGCATTATTTATCACATGAGATTTATACTTCCTTCTTTAATTTTAATTGTCATTTTCTTTACAAATGATCATCTTCTGTTGTGTATTTTTATAGCATGTAGTACTACGAACCTGTCTTTTATTCAAGTTCTTATAAGCACTCAGAATACACCACAGAATGCTAACAGCCTTAGTTATGGTGATGTTCAGCATATATACTTCCTACATGTTCAGCTTCTGAATTATGATGTGAATTTGAAAACCACTCAGGTTCTGGCATCCATGTTTAAGTTCTAGTACTGCTATAAGCTTCATTCCATACAATTACTGCATAACAGAAATTTAAGATCCTAAATAAGCAGATGCCAAAATTTGCTTTTGTAAAGGACCTGATGTAAATACTGATCCGATCTTTTTTCATTTTAGTAAACCTTACAACCCCAAATGCTCTGATGATGGAATAGAGCTTTCCAGACTTGGGTTTGTAACCTTCCATGGAAAAGTAGAAATGGCTTAAGAGGTCAAAAATGTAGCATGCAGTAATACTACTCAAATTTGTGGCAACACCAGACTAGTATTCAGGATGATGTAAAACAAATGGCAATTAAAAAAAAAAGTTCATTTAGCATCTAATGAACTCTGTATCTAATATCTGGTGAAGTGCTGGAAACTTGGAAATTCATTGTGTAGGGCCTAATCACTTTGGTTGTCTCTGCCATTATGACACCAATAGAGAGACACGAATTAAAATTCACTGAAGAATTTCCACCATTGTATCTTTCATGAAAATATCCAGCCAAGTAACTCTACATGGGAACAGTGAGATACTGTATTTCTTACCCTTTTTAAAATTCGGATTTCACAGACAGAGCCTACACTTTTAAAAACTTGGGTTAATAAAAGCAGATGATAGTGTATTGTTTTGGAGTATAATCATAACCTGTTTACACGTTAAGTTTCATACTTTCTTGGGGGATTTTTTCACATTTTTGATATATTTTTATTTAGCTTTTATTTAAAATAACACAAGAAAAACTTTCTGGCCCTTTTAAATGTCACTAAGGAGTCACATTTAGGAAGTTTTTTGTGAGGCTGTTTTAAGAATATATAAAAAATATTTGCCTGATGTATTTGCCACTTAAAAGCAGGCACAATTATAGTGAAAAACTTATCTTCCTTTATCTCTTGAAGAAACTTATCTTAAGGTTATTTTAACCCTCATTTCCTACTCAGTTGCATCTTGCCCTTATTGAGAATCCATCCTTTCCTCAGGCTGTACTTAGACTCCTAAAGAGGAAAAATTGAATGATACGCTTTTGACAGTGATTTAATTAAACTGATTGTACAGGCATGTAAACACACGATTAAGTGTCTATTTCTCCACAGTAGCTATAGTGCTGTAAGCACTTTCACCTTGAAGTACCCCACCATAAACCTAATTTCACTTACCTGTCTCTCATTTATTTGTGAACAAAGAACTCTGGGTGGAGTTACTTGGGCCTGTTACTATGTCAGTATTTGACCTGTTCTCTGTTCATAATCTACAGTAAGCTGCCACTGTAACTGAGTTGATTTAACTAGAATTGCTGATTTAACACAGTTTTCTTTCTTTTTCTTGTGTGTGCATTGAGTAAACCTCAATAAATGCTCATTTCCAGTATCAAACACCCTGGGTTTTATCACTTGATACAAGTAGAGAAGCGAACTCATTAAATGATGGATCTACTTCCAACTCTTATTTTATCTCAGAATAGAGTAAATGGGTCTATCTGAAGGCCAGTAAATGCTATGGTACTGATGAATGTCTGAATTACCAGGACCCACAAACAAATATAATAATTTTCAACTTCTTTTTGTATCCTTATTCATTATGAGGTGCCACTGCTGTGAAAGCAACTGAATACATCTGTCTATATAATCGAGGATTTTTGTTGTGCTAAAAACACACATGTAAGACACACTTAGAATTTCTCAATCCACATTGAACATGATGGCCTACTTTTAATGGAGCCTATTTTGGGTAATATCTCAACACATCATGCAGCCAGCAGCCAAGCAAAAAGCCTGTGCTACCCAGCTGTAAACTCCATTTATCTGTCAACTGTTTTGTAACCTCAGGTTAACTCTCCCCAAATGCAGAAAACAATCACTGTATTTGAAAGAAAATGCAAAGTTAGGAAGTCCTCTAAGCACAAGATGTCTAAATACAGAATACAAGATGTCAACAGCAAGTTGACAGTTCCCTCAGTCCACACATGAAATCTCTCAGGGAAGCGATGTCAGTCTGGACTACTAGGTGCAATGAAAGAAGTGAGGCAATGAAGGATGGCTACTGACAGCTACCTCTGATGTGTCATTATGCAAGGAAGTTTAACCACTTCCCCTAAACCACAGAAAGCCTCCATCCATTAGTAAATAACATGTGCATTGAACCTTATAAACTAGCAATGTGGGCAGGATTTGGTGGTCTGTGTTTAGTGTTAAACAACTCAGCGCTGCCTGGCCTCCCAAGGCAGGACACCACGAGCCATGTATGGTGGCTGCTCAATGTATGGAAATGCCTTAGATACCTACTGGTGTTTTAAATGGCATTCACTGTCTAGTTTTAAAATACTGTATCCCACTCTCAGAGTTTACCTTTACCTTTCAAACAAAATTAATCTTGAAGCAGTCAAATCTTTTATTTTTCTCTCTCTTGTGAAGCCACAATCTAAAAAGCCCTCTCAGCAGCAAGCATCTGCCATTCCTCTTGGGCATGCCTACACTGCTAAATGAAATGTCACAGAAAGATACCCAGCATGGGCCACCATTTGCAATGTAATATCATTGAAACAATATTTCATAGTGTGATGGGTTGATGTTTGCTGGCTGCCAGCCAGTCCTTCACTCCCCTTCCTCAACAGGATGAGGGAGGAGAGAATAATATAGAAAAGTTCATGGGTCAAGGTGAAAACAGGGAGATCACTCACCAATTTCCGTCATTGGCAAAACAGACTCTACTTGGGGAAAAAGCAGTTTAACTCATTGTCATCCCCCAGTGGCACAGAAGGGATGAAGAACACTGGTTGTGGTCAGTCCATAACAGCTCCACTCTGCCACTCTTTCCTATGCATGCTCTTCCCCTGCTCCAGCCTGCGTCTTCCCCACAGGAACAAGTCCTTAACAACAAACCTTTGATGGCTCTCCACAGGCTGCAGTCTGGTCAGCGAATATCCACCTGCTCCAGTGTGGGGTACCCCTCAGGCTGTGGTGTGGATACCTGCTCCACACCAGGGTCTCCTTTCAGGGGCTGCAGAGGAATCCCAGCTCCTACAGCACCTTCTCTCCCCCTCCTTCTCATCTTCCCTCAGTGTTTGCAGGGCTGTTTCCTTCATCTCTCACTACAAGGCAGCACTTTGCCCTTTCTTACCTAGGAGTTGTGGCCACCTTGGCTACTGGGCTCAACCATGCCCTGCAGTGGGGTCATTGGAGCCAGTTGGAAGCAGCTGTGTTTGGCACAGGGTGGCCCTGGCCTCTCCTCACAAAGGCCACCCTGCAGTACCCCCAGCAGAGCCTGGGCACCAGCACCCAGCATACACTCCTGCCTTTTCCTTGACAGAAAAACATCAAGAGTTCACATACACATTTTTCCTTGACTGATAACATGTTAAACTGAACACACGCAGACCAGCCTGCCTGTGTGAAGCACCTGTAGTGCTTACAGATAATCATCTCAATCTCAGATTTCTTTACAGAGTGCTTTGGTTTTCTATGGACAGGTATTCTCAGTCAGTCTGCAGGACAAAACATTATAAAGGCTATTTTCTGTCCAATAGTTAAATGCCTTCTGTGCACAGATACAAGAAACTCTTGCTGCTCTCTCACCTCCAAAAAAAAGCTGGAGACAAAGAAAGAAAAATTCTTACAAGAATTGCTCTAAACTTTTTAAACAATTAGTTGCTGTGGTGACCTAAGAGGTTACGAACCCCAGTTATGAATCTGCGGTGTAGGAGTAAGACAACCCTTTGAGAGCAGAAATAGCAGAAATAGCTGTCACTATCAGCCACTGCTCTACCCAGGCCCATGAGTCTGAGCTTGGCCAGGTAATAAGACTGCTCTACAACCTGCTCAACACCTCCAAATGAGCATGTTGCTGAAAAAAAAGGAACAACAGCTAAAATAATACCTACTTTAACTTGCAAAGGACAAAAAAAAAAAAGCTGACTGACTCAACTGCAGATACATAGCCATGAGAATATCCATGTGAGGGTACCTAAACATCTCCTTTTTACCAAGAAGAAAACTTGCATATCTATTATGGTAGGTCTCGCCCCTGAACATAATTCTTAGGAAGCAGAGCCAAACGTCAATCAAAGAAACCTATGTATTACTTTAATAGGTAGGATTAATAAATTATATGTTTCCTAGTACAAATATGCCTGCATTCAGTACAAGCTGCTGTTTGAAATGTATTGATAATTGTGAAGGGATTTGAACTGTTTCCAAAACAAACTATGCACTCCATGAAGTATCAACCTTCCCTGCAGCATTCACTGCCACAGTCTGTATCATAGCCTGTGCCTTGATTAAACGCATCTAAGTGATGCTGAAATCCTTGACAAGCCTATCTTTGACAAAATCAGAACATGTCTAGATGTAATAGACAAGCCACGTGACTTAAGAAATGCAGAAGGGAACAGAAAAATAAGTTATTTTTTCTGTGTGGTTCCCACTGTCCCTTCCAGCAGAGAAATGCTGTTCTTGAGCATTCAGAGGCCGGCCCACTTCTTCTAGTGAGCAGGCTTCTCTACAAAGGGCTAGGAAATCTCTGTTTTAGAGCATGTGGTAGAGTTCCTCACCCCGTTCTCCTGATGGAATAGGTCAAGGATTGCTCTGAAAGGGCTCAAGTTTCCCTGTGCCATGGATAGAATGTCAGAGGGGCTCCTACCTCATTAGATTTTCTGTCCTGAGTAACAAGCGCTGTAAAAATCAGAGTGCTCTGCTCTTCCCCACAACTCCTAAGGCTATTGGTCCATTTGTTGTAACTTATCTGGGAGTAAAGTGGACATGCCTAAGAGGTTTCTTCGTTAACCTTGCGTTATTTGTTTTCCTGAAGGATTTAGCTAGAAAAACTGAGCTGCCACAGCCAGGTTAGTTATGCAAGAGGATGACCTGTCTTTGGGGGTATTTTCAACTGTAGTTACCCTAGTTACAGACTCATCTGCAAGGCCCTTGATGAACAACTGTGTTACCAGAAACTGATTCTCCATCTAGGAGACCGCCTGAGAAACCCAGATCTGTGTCCATGATCAGCAATCTGCTGCTGTGGGACCTGTCTACTGAGGCCCCCCCTTAAAACTGTCACTAACCTGCCTGGTGAAACACTGGACCGGGTTTGTAAGCAGTGCCATACTTAGAAGTAACTTGTCCTCAGAATAGAAAAAACAAACAAACAAGGAAGGAAGGAAGACTGAACTGTGTAGAGGGACTATACATGGTCAGGGTGAATAATTTCAAGACAAAATGTCTTTCTTCATTCTGACTGACAAAATAGCTCTTTATGAAAAAGAAAAACTAAAGGCTCAGAGCAAATTCTGAATTAGAAAATACAGTGCAGATGTTCCTATTCCTGCTTTGCCATATAAGACTTGGTAGCCATTTCCAAAGACCTTAAGCAGAAGGAACCAGTCAGAAAAAAAATATCTCCTTTGTTGAGTATTATACTAGCATTAATGCAGTTATCCTCAAAATACTCATGAAAGGGATGGCTGTTACTGTTGTAATTTCACAGATGGGATTTTAATCCCAGTGATATAAAGCTAAAAAGGCAGCAACTAGAAATGAAATATTCATCTCCTAAATTCTCTTTCCTGTGACTAGATCTAGAGCAAAAAGACGAATCAGCCTGAACTCCACTTATATATGAATTAGATAATACTTAATAATGCTATTCACTGTTAGTACTTGAAACATTTGAAATTTTTGTTAGCTGTCATTATACTTGTGTACAATACAACTTACAAGGGACATATTTTATATACAAAAAAAAAAACAAATGCTAACTCACCTGCAGCTACAGTAAGTACAAATGAGAAAGCAAAGGAGGAAAATCTGAGTAGGCAAATTATCTCTCTAAGCTTGTAAGCATGCATACAACTCTTACAGAAAAGCTAAGAAACACTATTCTGCAATAAGATTTACCATTATCCAGATATTTTTCTTAAGGTATCAAAATTCATTGAATTCGGTCACTAAAACTATATATAAACGGAAGGCTCATCCTACAGTCTACAAATTTCTTTTTCCTTTTCTCTGAACAATATCTGGCTGCCAGATTTGAGGCATGATACAAGAACAGGCTGCCCCTCTCTCATGGACTGTAAAGGAGAAATGCTCCTGACGCCATCAGCTTTCTTTCTCATAGCTCTTTAAGATACACCCTCTCACATCAAATTAAACACCACAAGGACTTTGATGACTACATAGATAGTCTGCTCCTCAGAATACAATGCATGTATTAACTGTTCCCTTGTTCTGTTGCTTTGCTTCAAAAAAGACCTCTTGGCCCTCTACTGGAAAACACAGGTGGGAGAGAGAGGGCAGGAAAGGAAGCCATAATGAATACATGCTCGAGGAAACACTCAGAGATTTCACTGTAGGATTCCCATTAGTATCAGTGGGGGTTGTTTAGGGATTTAGTCATACAATGCTTTGAAAACATGCATCTCTGTTGGTAGAAGGACATAACTGCTCTGAATTTGTCTTTACTCCTCTGTCTTCAGCAAGGGAGGTTAATAAAAGGTTTAAAGAGAAGGAGTGGCAGGATAGAGGTTCTGCTATGATGACAATGCTGCCTGTCCTGCTGGGCCGTCAAGTCTATATGACATGTCACTTTATGCCATCAAGTTAGAGCTGGGGAAAATGTAGGCACAGAATTACGTGCACTATGTACTTTAAGTGTCAGCCCACCCAGAACATTCAAGAAAGCAAAAACACTACAGAAGCTAACATGTTTGGATTTAGTTCCATTTTCCACCAACTAAAACATTCAGATTTCTCTGATTCTTGGGAAAAAATATGAAAGACTTCATAGAAGTCCAGGAAGACACTCATGTTATTTTTATCCTTTTCAAAACCCTGTGATTTAGTTTTAGGTTACAACTTTCATAAAAGCCTTATGTAATGGGTTGTTTCATGCTAAGAATTCTATTGATAGTGGAAGCAACAGTTTTCAATTTAGTATTAAAAAAATAAGCAAAAAGGAGTAACCTTCCATACATGCAAAAAAAAATTAGCGTTAATCATTCTGGAGGTGTCTAGAAAAGGAAAGGAACAGAAAAAATATCCATTAGGTATTACAGATTCACTTAACACCACATTGTCAGGGAGACAAGAGGAACTCAAAAAGATTTATGAGTAGGATTCCATGACAACGAGATTTTGTCTAATTTTTATTGAGAAATTAGAAGTTTTATCCTGGTAAGATGGCATCCTGACCTGCCCCAACACCAGGAGAATGTGAAATTTCATTCTCCCGTAAACTTGCTCACAAGATTAAAAAAAAGTACTGTCTTGAGGAAGTAGTATGAAGGCTAGTGTTAAGGTAAGAGAATCACAACTATGTCATCACTTCATCTGTTCCCCGATGATAGTACACTGCAAATCCACATCTTCCATATTAACTATTTCACCTAAGTATCAGCATATCTAGAATGCACCCTTTGCTACAAAATAGGCCATCAGACATGAAATCCACATAGACAATATGACCACATAAAGAAATTTTGGATAAAGACCAAATGAACAAGATGCATGCAAGATCATGGAGATGAAATATCATCTGAAGTTAAAGTTAGAGCATTAAACTAATATCTGTTGTGTTGCTATGCAATGCTTGAGCCTATGGTTTGCTGCAGTATATAGACCTATTCATATGAACTTCAGTTCATGCAGGAATTGACATAGACATTGATTGTGCCACATGATTTCTGTCCCATATATTGACACAGCAGTACTTTGTTTCTAAATTCCTTACAGGAGGCAGATATTACATATTCTTCCATATTTTTCAGCATAAATATCCAAGAATGATCACATGGTGCAAGCACCTTGCTCCATTTGGCAGGACAATGATGAGTACTACCCTGTGGTAAGAGGATTTAGCTTGTTGTCCAAATCTACACAAAATTTCCATACGTATTTTGTTACAATATAAAGATTATGAGTCACAACATATATTTTCTTTCTACAATCCAACACAGAGATATGTATGTGTTGTCCCTCCTGCAACAGAGGGAAATAAAATTCTCAAGAGCTCTGATCCACCTGGCCCTGTGTTTCCTTTCTTTCTATTAACCTGCTTTTCAGAGGCTGCAGAGGACTGATTCAGGCCCCTAAATATATTAAAAAATTCAATTTTTCCTGACATGAGTCAGAAGATTTCACCCTGCTTGATACAACTGTTTCATATGCCAGCCTGCATTAAGCCAAACAATACATTCCCATGGCCTTTGACAACCCTTATCGGCAGTGTTAGATAAGGAACACAAAAAAAGTCTACTGTTGATTTCAGGTGTCTTACGTACTACAGGTGCTGCAAGCATTTATATAAAGTTCCTTTCCAACTAATACCCTATGCTCAAATCACTGGAAACAATTAAAGTTGGACTGAAATACCCCCAATGCGTATTGCAGTCTTGTAAAGGTCCATTTTTTCTCATGCGTATATTATGCATGGACACCAAGTCCAATTCAAGTCCATGCAAGTCCAATTCTTCTGTTGCAAACAAGATAATATTTGCAACAGAAGAATATGTATGAAAAGTAATGTTGAGACGTGTTTGTTCCTACATGTGCTATATTATATGCAAGGCCAATTCCTCCTCCCTCAAATTCTGAAACTTGAAGCAATAACTATTACTTTTTCAGAAAGCATTCCAGCTATTTTCATTATTTTCTACTTTCCTTCCACACACTACACCCAGTGTATCAGAAATTCTTCAGGTTCCACAGAAAGTATTGCAGAAGATGTGTAAAGGAGAAAAGCAATACTGCATATACCTTTTAATTCTTAGGACCAGCCATCAGGTTAATACACCAAATGCAAGCATGGCTAGCTAAAACTAGTCAGAAAAGTTCCTTTAAAAGATACATTTTTTGCCATTTGCGGGAAAACAGCAAATTAACATGGCAAATGCAAAGAAAGCCATGTACAGCAGTAAAATCTTGCAAAGCCCTGACAGAAGAAAGCGAGTCTGTTCTCTTAATTATTGTCAGATAACATGTATGACATACACCATCTCTTTTCTTATGTGTTCATCTCAGAAAAAATGCTTTGCAGCATTTTGGTGTGGAAATTTACATCGATTATTTTCAAAACACTGTGTACCTCCCAAGTTCACAAACCGTGTCCTTTCAACCCTGTCACATCCCATTGTAACGACGCTGTTTCAAGAGCTACACCCTGTTGTTTGTGATCACCCAACAAGGTGTACTTCATATTTGCTTTCTCATGAAGAAAAGTCAAGGCTGACTTCAAAACTAAAACAATCAGTCTTTTATCACTGAAAATATGATCAGGTAGTCCACCATTGCAGCAGTTCAGGTTACGTTTCTAACAAATACCACAAGCAGCAAAATGCTCTCGGCTATTAAATTGCCTACAGGAGCATTGAAAGTAACTCAAACCAGCTGAACCAAAGTGCAAGATATATGGACAGTGACACTATTCTTGTTGTTAAACTTATACTGTGCTGTTCCCGTGACACTCACAGGAACAAAATTCTATACTTTTTAAAGTCTGAATAGCATCACAGTTTCAAGCACTGCATTAACGTCTGAGAGATTTCATTATAACACTCTAGCAAACCAGGAAACAAGATTAGAAGGTGTAACACTCGACTTTTCCTGACATGGCTAGTCTAATAGGGAGCCAGAAATACTTTCACTTAAAATGAAAATGAAAGGGAAAATCCTCTTGGCTAGATCCATATTCTGCTGCAATAATAATTGTCCTTATCCACCATGCTACTTATATCAGCCGTGGTGTACAATAAATGTTTCAGTAAAATACTGCATGAACCATGTTGTCTGGAAATGGTTGTACCTGCCAGTCATGGTATTAGAAGGCTAATAAAGATGAATATCCAACCGCTTCATGAGATGGCCACAAAGAAAGGAATTGTTTGTCCCAGGTAACAATGTGCACCTTTGAGACACAGCAAATGAACAATCCTCCCTACCTTTTCCCTGCCACTACCCAAGAACATTTAACCTAAAAAGATGCAGAGGTTACTGCTATGCAGCCATAAATGCAGCTGGATGAGTGAAAATAAGTGCATGCATCTGGTAATCAAATCCACTGTAGAGAGCTGAAAATGAGGAAAAAAGGTTGTTTGATAGGAAGAGAAGCACGCAGCCAAGACAGCAAGTCCCAGCAAGAAAGATAAGGCAGTATAGCTTGTTGACTCTGTGTCAGTGGAGGCCACGGGTATGAGGATCAGTGGGGTCCAGCGAGAGAGAAAAGCTACAGGAAAAAGTGAGAAGAAGGTGCAAAGGAAAGATTAATGGAATTCAGTCTTCATGGAATAAGGGGAAAAAAGATTGACATTTTCATGCAAAGGAAAGCACGGTTTGTTTTATCCTTGCAGACCTCATTCACCTGTAAGAGACTCTTCAGACAAAGATGGTTCCTGCTCCAGAAATGATCTCTCCGTAAATGCAGGATCTTGCACACAACAGAATCTTGGCCTCTGGATATTACAGAAATGGAGAAAACCCAAAAGTTATAGGAGATGGAATCAAATCCCCTAAAATAGAAAGAAATTTGAGAAGATTTAACTCCAGCTTAAGTAGGTGATGTTTATACCACTGCTGCTACATCAGTTTAAAGACTGCAGAATAATTCTGGATTCAGGCCAAATTTACCTGACAGCAGCAATATCAAGTACTCCTGCAAAGTGTATTATAATGGCATCACTACCAGAAGAGGATCCATCTATGATTACTTCTGCAGAAAGAATAAAAAAGACAAATTATGTCTTTCTCCAGGTGGTGTTACACGTGCCTCAGGAAACTGTTCTTTTTTTAATTTTGTTATTGTTTTAAAGCAATAAAGACAAAATGAAAAAGTAAACTAAAAAAAAATCCTAAGTTTATCTCCAAATAATTCCTGTCACTATGGAATCACAATTTTCCAGTTGGTTTGCCATTTTAAGAGGTCTAGATGACACTGAATACCAGGAATGCTAAAAAAAATATTGTTTGAGCTGCACACTTGTGCATTTATTAGCACTGAACACAAAACCTGGACCCCTGAGCCCTCATTTCTTCCCACATTTCCCCCTCATCTTTATCTCCATCACTTACTCTGTTTTGGAAATAGCTTAATAGACGTGCTTTTTGACAAGCCAAAAAATCAAATCTATGTTTTGAAAATGTTCCAGTTTATATTTAAAGCAGATTCCTAAGGGAACAGTTAATTTCATCAAATCCAATATAATTTTTTTGGAAAAAAAAACCCTAAAACAAAAGAAAGCAAACAAACAAATGAACAAAAAACAGCCAGAAAAAAAACATCTGAAAACCAAATACACATAATCTGGTCATGGGTAACCTAATCTGACTCTAGCTGATATTTACATTGCTGTCATACACTTTGTGTATTCATTCTTACTTCTTTTTATGCATCACTTTCTTATACTTTTTTTTCTTAAAATGCTTTTCAAACAAGAATTATAAAAATAGTCTGTTGCCATTCTCAAATACTGATCTTCTACAATCAAGAGTTCCTACTTAATTTCTTCATTGTCTACATTGTTACTATTTCACTTCAAGTCATAGATTCCAGTGTAAGGCTACTGAATAAATCTCACTTTATTTATTTTTACAACCCGGAACTATTCATGTTAGAATATTTTAAGAACGAGTCTGCAACTTCCCCTTCACAAGGTGCTGTCCAACAATATATTCCTGAAAGAGCATCCTCCCTAGCGACAATTATTTTTTCCATCCTTTGGTAGGAACATAACTATGTTATGAACATAGCATCACACATCATACTGGGCAAGTACCACAGCAACTGTGCACATTAAAAGCTACTCTGAGGTCAAACGTGTTCTATGGCAAATAGCCCTAACATTGTATATCTAACATATTAGACTTTGGTTTTGGGTAACTGAGCAATTTGTAGATATTTAAGAATTCAACTTTTTCTCTCCTCAGGGCTGAAAAGGTACTAACTTATTCTGCAAAATAAAACTGACTGCTTTGTGTCAGAGATATGAAAGTTGTATTACAATCAATTAATTAAAAGTCTAACTGGCACCAATTCATGCTTCAGTAGGACATGCCAGTCCAATACCAGAGACTGAAAACTTCTTCAGAAAGAATAAAGACAATCACTATTCTTTTCCACTTCTGAACACTTACTACTCTTCCGTACTGTGTTTTAAAAGGAAAATAGGGTAGGTTTCCCCCAGCCTGCTTTCCATCTACTCCTGTTGTAGTACATATCTGATTATAGAGTACTAATAAATGAAAAGTGACATATCTGTACAGCCTTCAGCATCTGTATTTTATAATCACTAGGAATTACTTGTCCTTATTAGTATTTTTACTGGGCTTATAGTAATTATAGTTGATTGAAAACTTTTCTTGTGGTGTGAGTATGAAATACTTAATTTACTAATTAAATTTGTACTTGTAACAAAACGCTACAGACATCAGTCTGATTGATGGAAAAGATGTTTCATTTTCCTTTACTTAACAGTCATCACAGTTGTAAGCAAATGTTGTCTGTTTCTTAATAGCTGATGAGTTTGTCTTTCAGGTAACAGTACCCAGATCAATCTCTATAAAATAAAATATATTTTTCCATTATGTACAAAATATATGTTGTGGTCTACTTGAAGGGGTTTGGGGTTGTGGTGGTTTCGTTTGGGTTTTTTTTTGGGGGAGGGAGGTGGGGGAGGGGGCGTGTGTGGAAGTGGCACGAATTGCAAGCCTAGATCTATAGCTTTATTTCTATAATTCAGGGCACTTGGCACATATTTGTAGACATCTATGAGGATTAGTATTGTTTGAGCTCTGATATTGTGAAAATAAAGTTTAGCTTGCTCAGTTAGAGAGCCCTTTGGCTCTTTTTAACTACAGGAACAGCAAAGAAGCTTCAGCTACTACTTGATAGAATACAGGTTTGAGACAAAACATCTGCAAAAACCTTTTCACCTCCTTCTCTCTCCCTAACTGCATGGATCTCACAAGAAGGTGTAGAATAAACAGTTGAAAATGCAGTACTTCAAACCAGCAAAGCAATATTCAGAGGTATTTTTAGGAGACTGTCCTATGTGCATATATCTGATCCAAAAAATTTTAAGACACCTTTAATACCTAAACATTCAAATACAAACCTTCCAGGCTATCACAGCTTCTTCTTCATTTCTATTCCCAGTACAACCTGGCAGAAGAAATATCCAAATGATCTGCAGTCCAATGTCTGCTGTTTAGCTTGAAGTGATTGTTCCCTGTACAAAAACATAAGGCAAAAGAACCATATCTGAATCTATCTCCTTTCTTTTCAATGTCTGTTTTAAGGTATAGTAGATTACTCAAATCCAAAAAATAGCAAAGATTTTAAACAGTAATATTCAACCAACTTATTTTAGCTTACTGATTATCCAGAAAAGGATACTACTACTCATTTCCAATAATATGAAATTTTTGTAAGTAATCTGGATTATTTTATAAAATTAATCCAGGTATAATGAGGATCTGGAGTACGTCCAGAGAAGAACAATGAGGCTGGTGAAGGAAGGGGCTGGAGAACAAGTCTTACAGGAAGAAGCTGAGAGAGCTGGGGTTGTTTACCCTTGAGAAGAGGAGGATGAGGGGTGACCTTACTGCTCTCAACAATTACCTGAAAGGAGGTTGTGGAGAGGAGGGTTCTGGACTCTTCTTCCAAGGGGACAGGACAAGGGCAATGGCCTCAAGCTGTCCCAGGGGAGGTTCAGATTAGATATAAGAAAGAAGTTTTTCACAGAAAGGTTCATCAGGCAATGGAACAAGCTTCTAGGGGATGTGGTTGAGTCACCATCCCTGGAGGCATATAAAAGACAGGTAGACAAGGTGCTCAGGGACATGGCTTAGTGGCAGATAGGAGTGGTTGGACTCAATGATCCAAGAGGTCTTTTNGCTGAGGGACATGGTTTAGTGACTGATGGGAATGGTTGGACTCAATGATCCAGTGGGTCTCTTCCAACCTGGTGATTAATGGTGTGCAAGTTGCTTGATCCAAAATGTTTTCTCTCCTTCTCCTCCTCTTTTTTTTTAAACTGAAATGGGAGTTGGTGTTTTTAACCCATTAAAAAAAAATCAAATAGGTTACTAAAGTGGGATAACTTTTGTCCCAACATCACACCTGTGAGTCATGAACAGGCAAGGAATCTATTTGACAAGACAACTTTGCTTTCTATCAAATTCAAAAAGCAAAGCCAAGAAACACTAATCAAGCTGATTATAGACATCAGGCAGACAAATGGTTATTTGAATGAAATAAAATCAGATTTTGTAGCCTGTACCTGCCATGGAATACATCTTTGCTCTGAATAATAACAAGGACAGACAGCTGCACACTGGAAACTAAGGACTGGATTTGATAAATGAGCAAAGCACTTTGCCATATACCAAGTATTAAGAATGTGATTAAACTCTCGTTACTAAGACAAAACTTAAAAACAAGCACAAAGTTTTGCTGAGGTTTGCTATAGTCAAAACTTAGATGAGGAGATATGTCACACATTGCTGCAGATTTTTCTAGTACCGTAACTGTAACATACCTCTTATATTTCACTAAAACAAATACAAATGAGAATGAAGAAGTAAGCGTTATTTAAAAACTAAAAAAGCTTAAAGGGAATAGATTTCCACTTAAACTTCCCTGTTCATTATCAAGAATAGCAAGAAGATTTTTTCATGGGCTGTTCTTTGACTTTTTTCTTTTTTTCCCCCCCTTAGATATGGGGGAGAAAAGACACTCTGGATCAAACCAATGTATATTCAGAAGTCAAGCTGTGATTCTTCTCTCTTGTAGCCACAGGACAAAAAAAAATAATGTAGATTACCCTTCGATTTCTATATTTCACTCTCTAGTATAAATTGCCAGGGAATATCTTTTGAGATAAATTTAAATGGCACACTTTGAATATGCTCATGTAATAACCTGTCAAAGTTCAACAAATAAATTAACTTCAATAAAGACAGGTAGTGGCACTTGGACGGAGAACACAGACATATCTATCTCCAGTTGAAAGCTAGCATTTAAATTTGGGATTGAGGTTTCTTTATCAGAATAGCAGAAAAAAAAGCAACAAACACAAAATATTCCCCTTTTGTTTGAACAACACTACTTCTGTAGCTCATCTCCTCTGTAAGTTAAAGCCACGTGGACATGAAAATCATCCATTATAAAGGTCTATTCTTACCCAAAGTAACAGCAATCACCTTTTTTTTTGTGGCTGTTTTTTCAGCACCAGACTCTACATGAAGAAGAAAGGTGGTGTTGATACGACCAATCACTGGTCAGTCAAAAGAAATATTACGGAAGTGAGAAAACTGACTTATTTAAAGTAATGATAATTTTTTTAATTTAGCCTGTTCAATATTACATGAGGAACCTGAATGATCTATCCCCCAATCTTTTATATCAAGACCAATATGTAGACATAGTGAAATATTTATGAAGCCATTTATAGTCCCTACTAATCCAATTCAGACTGAGGACAGTGAAGAATACATCTGGCCACTCCTCCTGCCAAAATTAGTTTTTCAGCTAGCAATTCTAAAAGGCCAAGTCATTATATCAGTTCATCAGCCAAGATATAAAATCTATCAGATTCCAGAAGACAGTTGAGACATAGTATAAATTTTCTATGCTTAGATAATTTTGACTATTTATTTTTCAAATGTACTGAGAAGATATTCTTGTATAAATCATAGTTCATCATTAGGTTAAGAATTTTTGATTGAGTGGTTTGAGACCAATCTTGGAAACTTGAAGACTTCTGGACAGCTACAAGTGTTTGCAGGATATAATTAGAATTTCATATTCAGGTTTACCATCAATGTCCTAAAAGATAGTTTAAACATTTACTCAATAAAAAAACACATCCTGACCGACAAAGCTGTTCACTGGTCTCCACTAAGCAAGAAGGTTGGAGAACAATAACAGCTTCCCTAGATCCCTTTCTGCCTCTCTGCCCAGTTGGGTTGATACAATACAGAGCATGCTTTCAGGCCACGGTGATTCTGTGGAAGGATTTCCCTCTAACTCCTCACTACTTTATATCCCACAGCAGGCTCTGTCCCTGATCTAAGTTTTGGGATAATCTCTCTATAGAAGACTACATTTACAGTCTACATAGACACACACACAAAGAAAATCTCAAAACACTCCATTCTTTACTATATAACTTATTTCTAAAACTCACTGTTACTCATCTTGGTGGATAAATACACAAAGTAATTATTAGCAATAGGCAGCACTGACAGCTGACAGCCCACCAGATGCCACTTTCCCAGGCACCCAAGGCAGAAATTTTTTTGCAACCCGTGAAACCACAGGAAGTTGTCACACTGGAAAGCAAGACTGGAGAATATGGTCCCTCCTTCAAGGACACAATGGCTTGATACGATAAGTCTCCAAGGCATTGTTATGTGCTTGCTTCCTGAGCTCCGCAGAGATCTCCTCCTCATTTGAGCTGTAGACTGCCTGACTGTTTAACCCTGCACTCCAGAAGTTTCCTCAGACTAAGTATGCTTGGGCACTGTCAGAGCAGCAGTCTTTTCTCCCCTTTCAAGACTGGCACCTCATCTAATGTGCAGGGATTAAGGCCTCCTCCCCACCACTCAAGTGCACCTCTTTCTAAGAAATATAGCATAGAACATACAGGCATTTAATTTTGAGCAAATAGAACATTTATCCATCACAATTTGAAGAGTAATTCCCAGAGAGAAGGCTCACTGTCAAACTGGAAGGCTGTATCGTGCAAGGTCTTGGTAAAAATCTTGGTAAATTTTAAGTATATTCATTAACAACTCGAACAGAAAATAAGTTACTACATTTATGGCTATCACTGAGCTGGGAGGGGTTGCAGGCACTCTTGAGAGCAGGATTAGATTTCATATTCATTTCAGAAATTGGAGCAGTGTTATCATGCCAACAGGATTCAATTCAATGAAGGCAAAATTCAAATACTTCACTTCAAAAACAGTGAAATGAAAACAGTATAAAACGGAAGCTACCTGGCTAAGCAGCAGTAGATGAAGCAGAGTTGACATAATAGCTCAAACTGAATAGAAGCCAAAATCATAGCAAAACTTGTAAATGTCAATCTGAAAAATATTTTTTAAAGTGTCATGCAGAAGACGTGGGAGGTAAGTTTTCCACTCTCCTAGCAATGAAGAGACTCAGCTGAAATACTCTATTCAATTGGGTCATTTCTCCTTGAGAAAGGCAGAGAAATTGCAGAGAACCCTCAGGGAAAACCAAAGACTGACAAGATGTTTCACAAACATTATCTGGGAAGAAAGGTTAAGGGAAATGCATTTGCTTAGTAAACAGACTCCCAATATACAACACTTGTTACAAGGCAACAAATACTTTCTCTCCATAACTACTAAGAGATAGTATAAGAATTTTTTTTCAATTATTTTTCAATAAGAGGGATTTCAATCAAATATTACAGGAGAAGTTTCTCACTCTAAATGTACAGAAGAAAGGGCCTATGCCACTGCTTCTTCTAGAAGGGGAAATTGCCAGAAGGAGAAAAACAGATACCTATGCTAGCACTGTAGGCTTACATTATTAAACACTTGAAGAATGACAGCACTGGGGTTGCTTTGCAGATTTTCAGATAAAGAAAATTTTCACAAACCTAGTTTTCCCTGGAAAATTGTTTCAGAAGTGTTTCTTTGAGGAATCTGCTGGAACGGAGTCAGCATATTTGCAAAGACTCTGACATGAAAAACAAACGTTTTTTTCCTGACATAGAATTCATAACTTTTTGAGGACAAAATACTGTGCTTGTTGCTGTGATGGAAGTAGGGGAAGGTCAACATCAAAGAACAGCAAAGAAAAATACTGCATGAAAAAATCTTGATCTTCAGAGATCCCTTTAGTACAGTATTTATAAAACAAAAACAGCTAACAAAACACAATTATACAATAGACTTGGGAAAAAAGCTGTCATTCTGCCAAGTGACACATAAGATCCTTTTGGTAACAGGATAAATCAGTGACACATACAGTTTAATAGTTCAAGAACAACTTCTTTTCAAAGGTACAAAACATTGAAATCATGTTACATAACAAAACTTCTACTTTTAAAGGGAAAGCATACTTGTTCCCAAGTACCTGTATGTCCATACAAGTACCCCCCCCCCCCCCAATCTTCCCTCTTGAAAAAAAATAAGGAAGGAAAAATAAATTAAAATTAGGGAGAAAACATTGTGGAAGTGCCTGTTACCTCCCTCATGTTTTATAAGAGATAAATAACAAAATACTGAAATAAATGCTTTATAAAATAAAAATAGATGTGTTTCCTCAGTTAAGTAGTTTAATCATTGTCAGAAATATAATACAAGTTTGGGTTGGTTTGGGGAATTTTTCTAAAGAATAGTTTGTGGGTTGGGATCACAGATGGAACAGTGGTTCTTGGCATGATTCTATCCAGAGACAGATGACAAGGGGCAAAAGGAACATGCTAGAAGAGGGAATGGAGGTGTAGCTCCTTCAAATGCTGCTGTGTTTACCAAGGACAAGTGCTCTGCTGCTGCTGTTGGCACGTGTCATTGCTGACACAACTAGGGATAGTGTCCAAGAAAACTAAATTCTGGGTTCTCTTTGGGAGATCCCATTCTCCACTAAGATACATTATTTCCTTGGAATTAATAAATTCCAGTGTGGAAACAAGAATAACCAATAGGATTTTTCATTTCTAAACATCATTTTAAATAGGAAAGTGCATATCCCTATTTCATCCATCACGCACAGACCTTGAAAAAGCAAGAGCCAAAGTTTCTGACTTAAAACCATTTAATGGAAAATAAAACTGAGTTCTCAACTACAATAAAGATCTCGACCATGAAGAAGGCACAGATCACAGGATATGATATATTCTGATAAAATCTACTTCTCAAGTCTATGGCGGCTACAACAGTGCACTGGCTGAAAGTGTACATCATTTCTAAGTGAATTGAAAGTTCTTTCATTCTGAAAATATGACCAATATGTATGTTTTTTCTAGAAGCATCAGTGACACTGCAAATACAGCACAAGCATCCAAGGGAAGTTTTTTTGGTGGTTTTAGGTTGGGAAGCCTTGGAGGCTGACAACATTGGTTTGTGGTTTGTTAATTTTAATTCCTGGTCCTACAGTCAGTTTAAAGAATAATACCAAAGCCAACGATTAGAATCTCTTACAAAATGTGTCTTCCTAGTCTATGTTAAAACAAACTTTGAAGACTGTTTTAATGAATCCAGACATCTGGCAAATTTCAGGTACACAGTGGGCATCAGTATAAAGCTCTTTAAAGCTGGTATTCAAGAGGCAAATAAGTGACCTGGTAACAGAGCTTGATATGGATACTTGCAGATTTTTAATGCCCTAAATCTAGGCTTGAATGAAAACTAAATATTATGATGGCCTCAGTCTGATTTCTCAAATCCATATACAAATCATTCTAAACTTCCCTGAATACAAAGCATTTTGAGAGGGAGTTGTTACTGTTGGGGTGGGGGAAGTTTTTTGTTTTATTTGGGGGGTTTCCTTTCAAAAAGTGCCCATAAGCACATTTTGTTTCAAATTTTCCAAAAGAATTTACAACACAGAAATCTGGCAAACTACAGCAAATAAAACTACCATCCAAACAACAGCTGTGTAAAATACCTTCAAGTAACATAAGTTAAATTAAAGCTATTCAATTTTAATAATCCACTGAAATTACTAGCAAAAAAAAAAAAGCATTTGTTGATTTAAAAGGTGCCACCAGTATGATTTGGTGAATCTGATAGCGTCTTTGTAAGCTGTTCACGTAAGACCTCTGGTTAAAAGGCAGTCAGTGATGGATGAAACAGGTCTAATTACATATCTCTTTGTAGGTTTGTCAAATGCATAAATATTATACAAAGAAGATGACTGTGTAATAAATTATAGTAAATTACTATAATAAAAAAGTTTACTTTTGTTTTAGATAATCAGCAAATTAATTGTGTTTGTTGCCAATTTAAAATGTATAATTAGTACTACATCTGTGTCATTTAAATCAGCTAAGCAATTCTCATTGTATCATTACTGTAGGAATTTGAAGTGTACTTAATGTATTAATGATTCACAATGGAGAAGAATTCTCATTAGTGGAAACTTTTGCATAGTCAATAACCAAGAACATTAGTAAATAAATAATTGAGTTCTCTACCAACTATGAATTCCATGTAGGAAAATAAATACTTGGTATAAGGGTAAACCTCTCAACAGAATAAATTAGCTATACATCAAGGGTGAATGTTTGCAAAAACCACACAACACTGGGCTTTTTGAACATTTAATGGAAAACTTGAAAAATAGACAATGCTAACAGCTTAACAATTATTCACTAAACAGAATCCAATGGTTTTAGACGTCTTTTCTACCAAATCACTCGTGCATCCCAGTCTCGTTGAAAACTATAAAAATGACCAAAAATTTCAAGGCATTCAAGCTGTTCACAATATTCTGCTTATGAAAAAGAGGAAAGAGCAAGCAGTAAAGCACATAAATACAACATTCCAGAATACTGATCTAGGCCTACCAGCAAATCTCAGAAGGCACATAGCTGGGATGAGACTGCTTACTATGCAAGTGGTAATCATATACTACTTTATATTTGGTCACCACCTCTTTCTTTCCTTAAGCAAAACAGGAAAATTCATGCAAGTGATAATAAGCATCTGTTTTCATCTGGCCTGCAAGGATGAGTCAGATGATGGACCACATTGCCAATACCTGAGATGGTTCCAAGCCCATTTGAGTATGGGCGTCATTGTCACCAACTTACCTTTAATGTATAGAATCATGTCATATAAGAAATCATAACGTTGAAGAAAAGAATCAATTTATCCAATTTAGCTGCTATACTATCAACTTGGTCCCAAATGCCTTTCTGCATTAGTTGTTCAAAGTGCTTTTGGGGAAGCTAACATTCAGGAATAAATAGGAAAAAGCACAGAGATATTAATTTCTGCACCTAAGACAAGATTTATAGAATCATAGAATAACCAGGTTGGAAGAGACCCACTGGATCATCAAGTCCAAATTTGTCTGGATGGATTCACCAAGGGGAAATCATGTTTGACCAATTTGATAGCCTTCTACGATGGCATAACTTGTTGGGTAGGTGAAGGAAGAGCAGTGGATGTTTTCTACATTGACTTCTGCAGGGCACTAGACACTGTCTCCCATAAATCTGCACAGGTAAGCTTAGGAAATGTGGGTTAGATGAATAGACAGTAAGATGGATCAAGAGCCCATAGGGCTGCAATCAGTAGTGCAGAGTCTAGTTGGAAGCCTGTAATGAGCAATGTTCCCCAGGGGTCAGTACTGGGTTCAGTCTTGTTCAACGTATTCATCAGTGACCTATATGAGAGGACAGAGTAACAGTCAGTAAATTTGCTGATGATACAAAACTGGGAGGAGTGGCTGATACATCAGAAGGTTGTGCTGCCATTCAGCAAGACCTGGACAGGCTGAAGAGTTGGGCAGAGAGGAACTCAATGAGGGTCATCAAAGGCAAGCATGAAGTCCATCACCTTAAGAGAGATTACCCTGGGTACCAGTACAGGTTGCTGGAAAGCAGCTCTTCAGAGCAGGTCCTGGTGAACAAGTTAACCATGAGCCAGCAATGTCCCCTCGTGGCCAACAAAGCCAGCCTGGGGCACAGTAAGAAGACTGTGGACAGCGGTTCAAGGAAGTCTATCCTCCCCCTCTACTCTGCCCTAGATAGGCTGCATCTGGAGTAGTGTGTCCAGTTCTGGGCTCCCCAGCTCAAGAAAGACAAGGAACTACTGGAGAGAGTCCAGTGGAGGGCTACAAAGATGATTAGGGGACTGAAGCATTTCTTTTATGAGGAAAGACTGAGAGATCTGGGTACATTTAGCCTCGAGAATAGAAGACTGAGAGGAGATCTTATCAATTCTTATAAATATCTTAAGGGCTGGTGTCAGAAGGATGGAGCCAGACTCCTTCCAGTGCTGCCCAGTGACAGGACAAGGGACAATGGGCACAGACTAGAACACAGGAAGTTCCACCTTAATATGAGATAAAAATTCTTTACTGTGAGGATGACAGCACTGGAACAGGATACCCAGCAAGGTCATGGAGCCTTCTTTTCTGGAAATATTAAAAACCTGTCTGGGTGTGCTCCTGTGCAATTTGCTCTAGGTGAACGTGTTTTACCAGGGGTGTTCAACTAGATGACCTCCAGAGTTCCCTTTTAACCTCAACCATTCTGTGATTCTGTAATTCATTTGGGTTTGCAAAATTTGAATTCAGACCAGCTGTAAGACTAAAATCTATTAGGAATATCCAGAACTTTATCAATCTGCTCTTCATATAACATACTGCTTATTTCTGAAAAACAACATTCCTGTCAAATTGGAAAATAACTCATAGAATTTCTGGGTTTGTGCAATCACTGCCTTGACACTTAAATAGATGTATCTTCAGCAAGCCAACAGAATAATTTCAATAAAACTGACTTGTCTAACCAGCCAAAAATCTAGGACTTTGGCTTCTGAAAACTGGGAGAAAAACCTAACCACAGTTACATTTCATCTCATTTAAATTTAACCTTGTGAAAAGAAAATTTCTGAATCTAGTTGGAAGCTATCAGAGTCAGAAACAAAAACTATATGAATAAAAATATAAAACATCACTTCATTTAACTACTAATCGTTTCAATTTACTAAAGGTGAGAGGTGCAACTGTAGTCTATATAAGCATTTTTCTCTCAAATTACCCTTGGTAAATATTAAAAATTTTCCTTTTTCTCACAGATTTTTAAGGATTCATTCAAGGCACTGAAATGAACATGAAAAATTAAATTATTGTGCACATATGATAAGAAAACTTACTCTACTGTGTGACTAAAACCCACTACAAATTATGCCCTTAGTTCTCTAATTCAGTTAATGAGAAAAGTCAGAGATTAAAGCAAACGTCTGTGGAAACGATTGCAATGTTGGAGTCTAAATTGCAAAATTAAAACCACAGCCAGTCTATTTTTTCCAGGCTAGAAAGAGAACTGAAATACTCTTCCACTTCTGTCAAGATCTGAGGGAAGAGATTTCCAGAGGTACTGGAGTAGTTTTTTCACCTCATGATTATTTCAATGTCCAGGCATCAAATTAGCAGGGATGTACCAAACAAGGTCAGGAATTTGGGGTCACACTCTTATGTCACTGTAGAAGGATGAAGGTTTCCATGTAAAGCAGAACCAGGAGAATTAGGCACCCCATTTGAAAGAAGCCAGGACCAGCTCTGGAGGAATATGAGGGCTTGTTGATCGGTTGTTCGAAAGACTGTTCTGTTGTGTATGTGTATACTATAAATTTATTTCTATGTTGATTAAAAGGAATAAAACTGGAAACAATTTTGAAGCCTCTCTCAGCTCTGAGATAGATATATATATATATGTGTGTGTATATATATATAAAATCTTTTGTACTACTATTGAGACATATAACCATAAAATCTAAAAAAATTATAACAATACAAAGCCTGTGTTTTGAAAGAGCCCACACTTTCCCCCTGGAGTAGCATGCAACTCCTTTAGGGGCCCAAGTGTAATACTTTTCTCAAGGGCCTTTTGAGTGGATTATTTATTGCTGTTTCCTGTTCAAGTTTTTATGGGCAGGTCAAGTGCCAGAGTGTTATTCTGCTCTGTCTGCCAAGAATGATAAAAGCTGGACTACAGTTTGACAACAGGACCATATCTAATTATTAAAGCAAGCAGCGCATGGTTTGCAGAGGGGTCTTCCCATCAACCCACTTGCCTTTGATTTTACTAGCAGACATCATGTTTAACAAACAGTACATAGCAAGACCAGTATTAATGTTTATTTAAAAGGGATTATTTTAAAATTTCATTTTTCAAAGTTGTCTTTTTCTTTCCTAAAGTAAATAAAAAAGAACGTATGCTTGCTTCTTCCAATTTAAGCATGTAGCAGCAATAGGGACTAAAGATTTCTTTCACAGCCATGAGCTAGTTGTAGTCATGCTGCTATACTTCAATTCCCCATGCTGTGCTGTCAGTGACCTCAGTGGTGACCTGGAATAATGGTTATACTTTTTTTTTTTCCTTAGGAGTAACAAATAACTCAGCTTCTGTGTTCTAGACATTATTTCTACACTTCTAGTACTGAACAGAGACTGATCATTATATACTAGCAGGCATTGTTATACCTTCTTACACAGTCTGGTTTTCAACACAAGTTCATTTGAACACGTACACAACATATGTAAAACACATGATTTACTTAAGGTGTTAATGGCAGCAGGGGTAAATTTATTTTCCCTGAGCACTGCAGTGAAATGGATCACTTGTTTCCCATTGTAATAAGTTCCACAATTTGGAGACTTTTAAAAAGGTTCTTTACCAAATAACAGCTTTCTTGGAAGAACATCGAATGTTCTAGACAACAGCCAGTCAGTCTCAAATTGGAGACTAAAATTTGTCATACACACATTTACAGTGAGTTTACAGTGAATAAAAGGAAATTAGAAATTAATACAAATAGAAGCCAGAGCAAAATTTAACAAGTTTCTTGAATCCCAAAGTTTTGCTAACATTGTGGGTTTTTTCATTTCTGGGTTTTTCAATCTCTCAATGATTCTTTTGGAAGTCTAGAAGAAAAGTAAGCTAGAAATATATATGGTGTAAAACATCTTATGCTTCAAGCGGGATGAAAGCAAGTAGAGCTTCTGCAGATGTGCATGTTAATGAAGATTTAATTGGGAGGCAGGTGCACATAAATAAGGAGCATATGGAATGGAACAGTAAACACAACATGACAGAACTCAACACATATTTAAACAAAACAGAATTTAATCTTTCTTATAAGATTTCCTACAAAAAACATACCTGGATAAATACTCAAAACTTAAGGGCACACAGCTTGTATTTGCCACCCAAGCCATGATCTGAGAATAGTGATCAAAATAGTGACACTTACTTATAACCTCCTGGTTGTTAAAAACTGGACATACTAAATCTATTCAATTTGAAAGCAGGCTGCACATAAGAAGAGACTGTGGTTTCATGTGTTCAGTACCTTATTTCAGAAACAGAGAAAAACTTGCCTTTATAAATACTTCAGTAAATATTATTTGGACATCAGAGATCAAAAAGGTTAATATTTTCGTGATCTGAAATATAATAGGTCATGTTCCAAATTACACATATGACATCTGGGCAAAAAGAAGAACAGGATAGAAGCTGAGCTTGTCCACTTGGTGCTCTGTGCCATTTTCAGTTTAAATTTCAAACAGTAAAATATTACTACTACTAAGAATGTAAAGTTTCTTACCTCTCTGTAAAGTCATTGGAACAAATGAAGAGTAAGCCTGAAGAAAAAAGTTGTATATACACAATAAAAGTCAAACATAAATTAGATCTTTGCATTTAAATTGGAAGCTGAACAGTGCTGAGTTACTACTCGGTAATAACTACATATAGTTATGGTAAGCTTTTTCCTCAGGACAGCACATTCTGTAAACACTACCCTGGAAAACAGCTACTATATGTATTGCAGAAACAAGCAGGGTTTTTTTTTCCAGAATGAAGTAACAGACTGCTACAAATATTTTTGTGCTTTACTGCTTTAATATATTTTCTGTTAATAGCATTAACTTTGTGCTTTGACCAGGAAGACATGACACATGCTTTGGTTTTATCATTTTTACACATTCCAGTGAGCTAGAACGAGCTGGTTTCTACCTACTATCATTAAAGGACCAACAAAACCAACAACAAAAAACACCTCATCAAACTTTGTTATTGCTTTTGACAAAACAGATATAACAGATATAATAAGAACGTCAAGAATCTTCTCAAGAATATGGAAGAGTTTGGCTAGCAAGATTGGAAGGCGGAAAAGTTGAAACAGACATAGTTCCTCCTCACTAGTCTACTGGGTGCTGCAGAGATGTATACAGTATCAGTGACAATGGAAAAGGTTTCAACCGGAGTATTATAAGAGATCAAGTCCTTCCATCAGTGAAGCAACTTTATAATTAGACAAAAGGTTATGTACTCTAGCATAGGAGAAGGCAGTTAGTCAGGAAAATAAATGCAAGGAAGACATAAGTATCCATACTCTCCTTAGAATTACTTTTAAAATGATTGCTCAGTGAAAACGAAACTGAATTTCAAGTATCCAGTCAGTTCTCAGCTCAGAACAGAGAAGCTTGATCTTTCTGGGCTGAACATCCCTAGGTTGGAGAGAAATACCACCCTTCTTTACCTAATAGATGTATCGCAGGTCCATATATCAATTGACTTCTCTCAGGACTTATGCGAAAGTATGTGTTCATTGCCTGGTTATAGGCAGACTTCTTAAATGATAAGAATCACTAAAAGGAAAGAGTCGTCCTTTTTAGTAAAAAAAACCCTAACCTCCTAAATGCAAGGTGACCATAGCATTTCTAAACTATCCTTTCCTCCTATGATAAATTATGGAGCTTATAAAGTGAGAGAGTACAGCTTTATTTCATTTGCAGCTATTTCAGTCCAGAACTGCTTGATTTCATAGTATCCTTTTGTTTGTTTGTTTTAAATAAAAAAGATGAAGCACCTACGTGGATATAAATAACTCCTAAAACAGAAGAGATAAAGCAGGATATTTAATTTTATTTTGTCACAATAAAGAGATCAAAAAAGACCGGCTGAGCTACCTCATGTGTTTCACTGAACTTTTTGATTCATTTTCTATATGCATTCAAAATGTTTTTTCCACTCTAGCTATTAATGTCACTGGCAATATGAACTTTCACCACTTCCCCTTGGAAGTACAGCATGGCCTGATAAAACGTTTATTGTCAAGATAATTTAGAACAGACATCAGGAAAAGTGGATTTTATTTCATTTTCATCTTATTGCACCTCACCCTCAGTTATTTATCTTCCTACACTACATTTTATGTACTCAAAGACCATTTAGGTAATCAAGTTGCATTTTGGGATCTGACTTCTACATGCAGTTGGTAGTAGGTTCCTATTGAAAGCTGAGTAAGCCATTTTGTGCCTAGTCTAAGAAGCAGTGAACAACAGGCTGCCGTAGCTCTTTTTGAACACACGCTGAAGCGTCTCTGAATGGAGTGATGACAGGAGCGTGCCAGGAGCTGATCACTGGAAACTTGGTTGCTAGAGTCAAGTCATACACACATCCAGAGAAGAACAAATCACATTGTTGCAGAAGAGCTTTGTGTGCACATGCATGGAAATTGCTGATGTGTCACTAAATGGTGTGTAAGATCATGAAGCCTGAATGCCACAATTTTGTAGTCATAAGAAGGCATGTAATATACCATGAATAACTGCTTGTGTGTAGCGTGTGTGTGCAAGCACATATGTGTATTTGAGGTACAAATGCAAAGAAAGCCTGAAAATAGAAACACTCCAGTGTCAGACGCCACTGGACTGTGCAAAATAAATGAATTAAGGCATTCTGTGATCTGCCCATGTGTGTGCAGTAGTAAATCCACAGTGCTAGGTGATGGCTCCAGCACACAAGGCTACTTGTGCTTTCTGGTTCTGCATTATAGAATCTGCCACAAAATCTACCCCAGTCAGAAAATTATGTTTCAGAGACTAGAAGAAAAAATAATTTTTAGGAATATGTCGAGTGTTCCCTCGCTCTTTTCAATCACTATGACACCTCAGGTAAACCTTATCACCTGAGCAGCCTGATACATTGTCTTCACATGTTTATTTGCACAGTTATACTGCAAAACTGATCAAGTAATTGTTATGGCTGGAAAAAAAAATCTCACTTGCAAAGGTTACTTTTTCAGCCAGATTTGTTGCATTATGTACACCAAAACAGAGCAGCTACAGTGACAAAGCAGAAATGAGTGGCTAGAGCAAAGGCTGCTTGAGTATTGCTGCTCATATGTGTAGCACAGTCTTAAATAAAAATATATGCATGCACACATATCTAGGCCCATGTGTGCTATGTACACATATATGTATATATACACATATATTCATACACATATGAATCTACACACTTACATACACAGACTCAATATAAAGAATTAAAACAATTCTTAACTGATTTCCCAGATCCCCTATTCCTAACATATACAGTGTAATAGACCCTTATCTTAACAGCAGGGTTAGTTCCTCAGAGTCATCTCCCTCCTACTGTTTTTTCTCTATTCCCACCCTTCACTGTTTATCAAGAAGCTAGACACGTTGGTCAAACTTTACAAGTTACTGATGAGATCCAGGGGAAACAAAAATAATTATGCAATGCTTTATCTGCATATTAAGAAGTAAAACAAAGAAAACCCACCCAAATGCTTTATCTATGATAACAACGAAAGTGTTCCTTTTCAGGTCAACACGTTAAACAAAATATCTGACAATGTCATCCTGACCTCTACTGGAAGCCCTAAGTATTTGCAGGCTGAAATCGTGGAACATCAGTTAAATACAGAGCAACACATCATGTAGAGATGTAACAAGTATTTCTCAGCATCTTTTCAACACTAATTATGAGACACTATGGGGAATAGCAGTGGAGAGTTGCAATGCTATCGGTAACTGAAGAGGACATAAAAATGTTTTGCAGTATTCCAATATGTTGACTTTTGTGGCTACATATAGGATTATGTCTTCTATAACTATATACAAGGTTTACTAAATGGAGTTGTTTTTAATCTGACGATTTATCCATATAAATTTTTGCATGTCCATTAGGTAATGGAAATATAAGGGACTAAGAGTTAGAGTCAAAATAGGTACAAATATTTACTTACATCATATCATGAGCTCCTAAAGCCCTCAGTATTTAGAAGATTAATCTGAAATTCAAAATGATATTTAGAAAAAGGCAAGAAAATTACCTTCTGCTAAAAATTTCAGGTACTTATAAAGGAACGATTAATCCTTCCAGGTTAATACCAGAAATAACAAATGCTGCACAATTCAGCTATGACAAATCTTGTAAGAGGTTAGAAAATTCAAAGCCTGAAAACTGCACATAAAATGTGTAGCTCTGCATTTCAACCCAACCATTTAGTTTACTAACACATTATACATGAGATAAACCTCCTCTTATGGTTGCATTTAGGTTCACTGCTTTTCTCAGTAAATAAGTTATATGATAAGACAGTCAGAGGCTCAAAAAATGTTCAAAGTTCTGAGCAAATTCGGTGTTTTGCTAAATTGCTAAAAATTAGTCAAATTTAGAATTGTTCTGCTCTGTTTGTATCAGATACATAGAAAGCCAGAGCTCACCATCCCAGCTGTGACTTTCCTTGCAAAATCAGTATATGCTAGAAGACACCTCAGTTGGTGAAAAACACTGTTACTCCAGGGACATGCATGAGAAGACATACTCCTCCATGACTAGCTCTGATGGGTTTGCATTTAGCAACCATCTTTGCACCTGCTGAATTCACATAGCTTTTTTGGATAAAATTATAAGGAGCTTTATTTAGTAAGTCTTGCTTAAGAAATTACTCTTATTGAGGCCACTTAAAGTGCCCTCCCAGACAATAACCTACTTCAAATCTTTGCCCTCAACACAGGCAAAGATAAATGAATATGAGGAACAGCAAAGGAAAGATTCAGTAGGACTGAAATACTTACTAAGCACCCGAAAAAGCAGAGTTCCAAACTACACTGGGAAGTGTACATTCCACATACTATTAATCAAAGCCGCCTGAAGCCATCTTGACTATGCAACAACACAAATTCTTGACATACTGAAGCACATAGTTGTGAGAAAAACTATAATTTGTCCTACTGCAATGAAGCTGAAGAAACTGAAGCTTTGGCAGAGAGCAAGAAACTTTTCTGAAGAGGGGCATTTGGCAAGAAGACCATTAAAAACAGCTTTACTTTAACATTATTGAATGACTGGATGTAGAATAATATTTCAATGGAACCTGTTTGGAAGAGCTCATATTGGTGCATACCCAAACACTGCATTTTCCTCCAAATACAAATCTTGTGAAGGATGAACCAGGAGCATGAGGGGATACCCTTTCTGCCATCACAAGTTATAGAGCATCTTACAGGTTCACTTCCTTTTTACATAACACAAGGTGAAAAATCTGCTTGACATAAATCAGCTATGGAAGAACACTAGCTTACTAAATACATCTTTAAATTAAGGGCAGTATTCTCTATCAGTACTAGATCAAAATCTCAAGTTATACTTAACCTCTAATGAGAAGCAGACTTATTTATTGGGCACTGGGACAAAGGGCCAAGAAAGCTAAAGTCTTTGACTCCATTTCTCCATCACATAAGCAGGGATTATAAGTATTCGGTTACCCCACAATGGTTTTAGGAGAATATATACGGTTCTTCCATGTCATATTTAATAAACTCCTACGACACAGTATATGTAATCTAAATCTAGAATATTTCAGATCTAATTGAAAAGAAAGCATAGGAAAAGATGTAGATTAGAAAAATAAAGCGATTATTAAATTGGAATAATACAATTTCAGATTTGAAGGATGATTATAAGAATATCAAAAAGGGAGGGTCAGAGAGACTGTTGTTTCTTTGACTGTCACACTGTTTAGCAATAGGAAAAAATGAAACAATACCTCAAATGGTAAGTAAACAAAGAATAGTCATCCTTTATTTTTTCTACTTCTGTTAGTTTCATCCACAACAGCTATTTCTTACACCAAATTAAGCCTCCACCCATCCACGTATAGCCCAATACCATCAAGGTTACAGCACAGTCTTCATGTCTCTCCCCCTTCTGCTCCAGAAAGAATTCCTGTAAGAATTCTTTGGAAAACAACAACAAAGTAAAATATATGCCTGTGAGGGAAGTAACAGAAACACTGTCTACAATGCTCCATGGTGCTACAAGCCACTTCAGAGGCAAAATGAACAGGTATTACTGCATTGAGGAGGAGGATATGTCTGGGAGCAGCTCTGTGCACTATACTACAGGCTCTGCCAACAACCCATACGCACCCATGGACCCATAGTCAGCATCCCTGTAGTGCACATGTACATACATTGCCTCTGCTTTGCAGAGCCAGAAAGTCTCAAGACAAAAACCACAAGCACCGGCCCAGTCTCTCTCCTCTCAATCCATTGCCAATATAGATAAGAAGAGAGGCTCTTCACCCTATACTAAAAACAAGGTGACTTCGAGCATCACATCACTTTCTCACAGGACTCATGTGGTGATGCACTAAGGGACACACCCGGCAGCTGGGGAGGTGGGAGATCTGGGAGGCGCATCTGTTACGAGCTGACCACAGAAGTGTTACACTCAGGCACAAGGTTTCTAATGGAGCATAAGTAATCCATGTGCTAAATTCATGTGTTTTCAATAACAAACATGTTTATGGTGGTGGCTATCACACTTTATTAGTTGAAATCTATCCAAGCACCTACATGAGTGACATTCCAGTATCATCATAAAGAGAGGGACCACCTCTCACGACAAAGTGTTCATGAGTCTTTTCAGACTTTGTGAGCCCAAGAATCTCAAGAATCTACAGTAAAATTTTACTGCACACAGCACAAGAAGAGAAGAAAGGAAAATATTCACTTTCAAATCTCAGGATGAATTTCTAGTATTTACATTTTGGAAAAGAAAACAACTTTTTACCCCATTGGTCATTTATTTTTGCACTCAGTGACTCTTCACAGACATTTCCTGGAATAGCAAAGGAGGTAAGGCTCAGGCATTCCTAAAGAGGCCTTAAACTTGCTGCAGCCTCTATGAACTCAGCTCTTTAGCTATCATCTAGAAAGTAGAACATGTATTTTTACAAAACCTCAGTGACACAAAATAGAAGTGACCTGCTAGAATTAGGGGAGATTTTAAGCATCATCTGCTGTAAATTCTTTTGAACTGAACTCTATTTCATACTCCAGAGCAGGTGTAGAGAGAAAGCATAGCTGCATATCTAGATTCAGAAGTCCTAGCATGAGCTACAATATCTAATTTTACTAAGTAAATCAGAAAACACTTCAGAATACAGAAAAAAAAATTAAAGCAAGCACATCAGTCACATCTCTGTCTTTGACTCTTTTTATCTCTTTATGATTATAATGCAAGACATTTTAAAAAGTTAACAAAGCTGCAGAAACAAGTGCACTTTCTACTAAAAGAAAGAACCACAGCTCTGGAATTGAAACAGTTTCCCCACTGTGGAATTGAAACAGGGTTTCTAAAGGTGAATACTGAGTTCTTCTGCTGTTACTCAGAGGCACAAAGTTTGAAAATAAGGACATTCCTGTTGTATACCAACAAGAAGCTAAAATTAATTGGTAATTTGAAAGTTGCTTGACCAAAAGAGCATTCAATCTGTACTTACTTTGGATTGCTGATATTTAACATGAGAGTAAAATGAGCAATGATGATCAAAATACATTACAGGTTAGAAAATTATTATGTTTTATCTCTTCTAATCTTCAAAACTGTTTACCCCCAAAACTATTTTCAACTTAATCTTAATTCCATTTCTCAAAATTCACAAATCTGATGGGAATTTTTTATAAGCAGGAAGTGATGAGAAGGAAGAAAAATTATGGTCAAGGGTCATATTACTAGACAGAAGCTCGAGAGACTGTGCTTCATCAGTCTCTGTTTATCAGTGTGATGCAATGAACTTGCTTATGCAACACTATGGTAAAGAAAAGATTCTCACAGTCTGCAAGATAACTCTATGGAAGTGAAGGTCATAAGAGTGAACACATAAGGAAAAATATATTATTAGAAAGTAATGGGAGTTTTTTGGTCTATACAGAACACAATAATATTCCTGCTCCTGATTATGATTTTGTTCCGGCTATAATGCCAAAATGTATATTTAATGGCAAAGCGATTAATACAAAGACTTCTGAGGTCTAACAAGTATTTAATTCAAAGTCATGCCTTCATATCTTTTATTTCCAAGGGCTGGGAGTCATTTTTGGGGTTTTTTTTTTCTTTTGTAACAGTAAGATTTGGGCAAGGAATAGGTAAATGTTCTCAATCTGATCAGCTTAACAAAACAGCACTGTTTGTACTTTAAAGACAAGTGATGCCTTCAAAAAAAATAGTATCACCTCATATTTAAGTATGAAAAGTTTATTTCAGGTTGAAACAATGTGACTCAAAGCTGAAGGACACACTTCCATACTTACTACCTGCAAAGCTAAGATGACAGTTATGTTCTAGAGTGTTCCTCTACCAGTAGGACTCCCAAGCTTCACAAAATTTTCCAGCAATTCACTGATCATACTATGGATTTCAACTACACATAAAACCTAAGGAAAACAGAGGAGAGAAGCCTTAAACAGTGCACTGAAATTCAGTTTCTTCCCACGTCTGCCAAAGATTTCCTAGGTTATTTTTGCTACACCAACCAGAGGCAGATTTCCCAATATCCAGAACTCAAAATCCTCAGCACATATCTTCAAAATTGCTGAATATCCATATGTTGAGTGAAATACAGAGCAGAAATCCACAGGCAGCCTATTGCATTGGGCATCTAAGAGCCTGATTGTCCAGCACCAGAAATTGTGAACTTTTAAACCTCTGAACTCCTTGTGTTCAGGTAATAAAAATTTAATTGCATTTTTTTTTTTTGCACCTCACTTCACTCTGTCTGCAAAACAAACAATACCACTTTATTTTCTCAGAGAAAGCCTTTTGTAATTAAATTATAACAAGCTCAAGTTTTGTCTCTTTTCATGAACAAAAAGTGAGATAGAAGAACCATAATTCTGACTGAAGGCTTTAAGCTCAACTACAATAAAAGCAACCCATCAGTATTTCTATATATTAATTTCTTAAGAGACAGTTATTGGATATAAAGGATATGAAGGAAATTATGTAAGGCATATAATAAGACAGAATGTTTTGACAGTGGAAACTGACAAATTGTTTCAATTTCAGTACAAAAGATGAATGATTCTAAACTGGTTACAGAATATATGCTATAGACAAAAATGTTCTCCAAATTTAACTGCATTTTAGAGGGGAACAAAAGGCTTTCTAAATATAGCTTATGTTCTTTTGGAAGAAATGTGTGTTAATGACATATGTTATACTATTTGCAGTTATGACTTGGTGACAAAAAGCCACAGTCCAATGACCATGCACACTGCTGTGACCAGAAAAAAATACAACATCTGAGCTTGCACAGTGTTACTTGGCAAAAGGTATATACATAAGCAAACAGAGACCTCCAGATTGGTAACACAGATTCAGGCTAGTCTGAAATGCTGTGAGGCTTTCAAAGCAATTGACTTTCCAAGATGGTTTAGACCACTTCATTAGATCAAATTTAAACACTCAAGTTTTGCAACTATGAAAAAAAAAAAAGAAAAATCAAGTGCACCATTACCTGGGGGGAGTTTCTTCTTTTTCATTCCTTAAAGCTATATCTCCTCACAACTTCCCACGTGATTCCCATAAAAGCAGTAGATTCGTTTTGACTTCACCCTTCTGCTCTCCTACAGTAACTTTACTCAAGGAAAAAGGAATCAAGATCCCACCTTTCAAAACATGTTTCCAGGACTGAATTTGCATATTCTGTAATTCTCAGAAGTAGAGATCAGCCAAAAATGAAACATTAATATGAACACATGATTTCAAGCAGCGAAAATATAAAATGTGAGATTACAAGCAAGCTCTAGAAGAGAGCATCTTAACCAGGTCTTTCTAAACACTCAGATGCACCAATCTGCAAACCATCCTGATCATTTTGCAGAGGTTAAGCACACTTCAGCTCACAAGTGTTATCAAGTGGGACCTTAAGGCATTTTCAACGGGGCTGAAAGTACAAGGGAAGCAAGGAAATCAGAGAGCACTGTACAGGCAATGTTAAGAGGGTAAATTGCATTCATGTCACAAGGCATTTGCACTTTTTCAAAGGATCTAAGCTGTAGGCATTTTGCTGTCACTAAAAAGACAAGAATTTTTCCTGAACTTCAAATTTGAAGAACACAACGTTAAAGAAGCACATTATAAAAAACAGCATCAGCAGCCACTACAATTTTTTTCAAATCTAAGGGAAAGGGGTAAGAGTGTCTATTAGAGATCACATTGACCATATGAAAAATCCCTATATTATCAGGTAGGGAGTTCATTCAATAAAATTCACATGTACATGCTGAGATAATCCTTATTTAAATTGTGTAGAGCCACAGAAGCAAGGCTAGGTTTGATAAATTAAAGTTGGATCTTACCACTTTGCAGCTTGCTAGTCCCTCCTTTCCCACTTGACCCTTCAGTCCCTGGACAACAGAATGAACTCGTTTTACTACAATATAAATTGTCCTCCTACTGAGAAGGACAACACTGCACCTCTCACCAGAGCAAGTTCAGTACATTATTTATAGTCCAATTCTAATTATTTAATTTTTCATAACCCACTGAGAAAAAAATTAACTAAAAAGTCAAGCAACTTAATTGTCCCAATTTTTCCTTCAGCACACTCAGGAGGAAAATTCCCCAGAGCTTACAGTCTCAGGAACAAAAATCTAAGGGTACCTCCAAATTGAAGAGTAAGAGTGGACTCCATCTTAAGAGTACAATGTTACATCCCTGGGAGACACAGGCTGCTTCTCAATGCTCTCTGAATTGTTAAGAACAAATAAAACTCGCTTCACTCAGGTAGTTCTAAAATATGTGCAAATACTTTTCAGACAGAGGATTACTTGCTTCTACAGCAAATCACCTGTCTTGTGGAGAACAACTTTTTATGTAACTAAATCAAATTCTCAGTTGATTGTCCACACAAAGAAACTTGAGATCCCTTTTCCCATTTCTAGAAGTAGCATTTTCATTTCCTGTTTGTTTTGGGGTTTTTTTTGTTTGTTTGTTTTTACAATAGGTCACAATGTCTTTTTCTGTGAAAAAGAAGAGAAATGCTAACACTGTTTTAGTTGCAATAGAAAAGTTCCAAATTAAATCTAATTAAGCTTGTACCAAAGCTCATCTTAGGCTTTACGAAATAGTGATTTAAAACAAAATGAACTAAAAATTGTTGACCAACACCTTAAGAAGCAAGAAAATGCCAGAGAAGTTTCTAATAAATGATACAATAATCAAAAAATTTTGTCTACATTTAAACCAGAATTGCCTTTCTTGTAGGTCTCTGCTTCAGTCCTAGTTTTTAAACTAAATGGAGTAATTTAAATGGCACTAAAACACACCTGATATATGAAATTGTTTAAATTACAACATCTTGAATAGCCCAGCATTAAAAGATCTAATGGTGACTGGTTCACATCATTTACATTTTCCCCTCTGAGGGGACCAAAGATTTACAGGACTTCACTTGAGGACTAATTTTGAATACTGAAACAAAGTGCCTCATCCTGAATGAATGAAAATTGAAACCAATTCAACACAACAATGCTGGTTGCAAAGGCTTGCAACATATATATATGACCTAAAATTACTAATAACTAATTATCTACCCATTAAACATAAGTGGTATTGCACTCTAACCAATGGTTGTATTGGGATACCACATTTCTTTATTTTAAATGCTATTAAGTGCAAAGCATAATGTAAGTCTTAATCTACAAACATTATAGAATCATAGAACTCCTAGATTGGAGAAGACTTTTGAGATCATCAAGCCCAGTCGTACCTGTCCACTACTAAATCATATCCCTAAGCACTTCATAAAACTGTCTTTTACATACCTTCAGGGATGGTGAATCAANAAAACTATCTTTTACATACCTTCAGGGATGGTGAATCAACCACCTCCCTGGGCAGTCTCTGCCAGTGCTTGATAACCCTTTCAGCAAAGATATTTTTACTAATGTCCAATCTGAACCTCCCCTGTAATGACTTGAGACCAAACCCTCTCATCCTACCACCTGTCACTTGGCCAAAGAGACCAACAACCACCTCACTACAACCACCATTCAGATAGTTGTAGAGAGTGATAATGTCTCCCCTCAGTCTCCTCTTCTATAAGCTAAACAACTCCAGTTCCCTCAGCTGCTTCTCATAAGGTTTGTTCCCAAGCCCTTTCACCCACTTCGTTGCTCTTCTCTGACTCATTTCAGGACCTTAATGTCTTTCTTACAATGAGGGTCCCAGAACTGAACACAGTATTCAAGATGTTACCTCACCAGTGCCAAGCACAGGGGCAGAATCACTTCCTTGGACCTGCTGGCCACACCGTTTCTGATACAAACCAAGATGCCATTGGCCTTCTTGGCCACCTGGACACACTGCTGGCTCATTTTCAGTTGGCTGTCAACCAACACCTTCAGGTCCTTCTCCTCCAGGCAACTTCCTAGCCAATCTTCTCTTAGTTTGTAGTACTGCACAGGGTTGTTGTGTCCCAAGTGCAGGACTCACCATTGGTCTCAGCATATTGATCCAGCCCATTCAGACCCCTTCGTAGGGACTTCCCACCCTAAGGCAGAACAACACTTCCTCCCAAGTTAGTGTCATCCTCGAATTTACTGAGAGCACACTTAATCCCTTAATCCAGGTCATTGATAAAGATATTGACCAGAATTGGACCCACCATTTGTGACNCCCCATAGACTTGTGTGTGCCTAACAGGCCAAGTAGGTCTCAAACCATTTCCTCATGGATCATCTGCTCCCATGATCTGCTTTCCATTATCTGCTCCCCCTCCCTGTCTTCTGGTTTAGGAGGCTGAATATGTGAAATTCAGTTCTGTTTGTGAGGGGGCAAGGCTTTCTCATCAGAGTTAGACACTTCAGTATACAACTCAAGACAACTATCATACAGAGGTTGCAAAATCTGAATATTGGCATGTAACTATTTAGAGTAACAGGAAACGCTGAGAATGAATAGAAAACCACCAGCTCTCCAATTTCATGCTCAACTGGACATCAGACATTTTAATAGAATTTCAAGAGCATGCCTATATGCAGTAGGGATCCAAAGCTGAAAAAAAATTAGTCACACCTTTTCCTGTCTTAGTTTTTTCTTGTGGCTTAAGACTTTCTGGATAATTGGTCTTTTGTCATATGTTTTTTCCTTTCTATAAGTTCATAAGTTCATATAAAATTTTCACTAACAACAAGTCAGGTCGGGAAGGGGGCTGTGTTTCACAGTAAAAAGAAAAGTGGTTTTGAAAATGTAAAGGAAGTTGTTAGAGGATTTGGCACAGGTTTACTGTGAAATTTGACAACTATCTCAAAATATTTTGTTTTATTATTTAGAAGGCATAACTTGAATTCTTCATAGAAACTTCTTCTATCCTAAAAAAGCACAATGAGGGAAGACACTAGGAAAAGGGCTCAGGCCCCTCTGGAGTCTTCCTTTCCACATCATAAGACAGCACGGGAATACTGTGATCACAGAGGTATGGGATGGGGGGAGACACCATCCCACGAAGTCTGGACAAAGGAAACAAAAAGATGAGGAAGAACAGCAAATAAGTTTATTGAATCTTGTATTAAAAAAATGAGGCATTTGATTAAAGAATGCTAAGTCAAATAATTACTCTAATTATTGTTTTCCTGAGTGGTTCATACTGTAGTGTACAAACACCAAGAATTTTTCTGATTTCAAAGAAAACATTTTTTATTTTCACGGCATGAATTCCTGAGCCTTGATCTATTATTCTTATTACAGGAGATTTAATCTCAGAAGAAAAGTGTTCTTCCCAAAGTCTTAGCTAGACCTGTTCTTCTTTCTGAACTCTTTCTAGAGTAAGGGTAAATCTCTTTAAAAATAAGCATTTCTTGGCCAAAACTGCATTGAAGCACAACATACTCAAGTTTTTCTCACTTAAATGATGGAAAAATTCCAAAGAAAAGGTAGGAGAGAATGCGATGCAGAAAAACGAGGTAAATGATAGCTATGAAGAACAGCTTAAGGAAAGGAAAGCTAGAGCTTCCTAGAGAAAGAAGAAAAGTGAGCGAGCATGTGAGTAAATAGCATATCTATGCAGAAAAAAGGGAAGGCAAGAGAAAGAAGTAGGTTTGTTTTGCTTTTAATATAAATACATATTGATTTTTTTCCCCAAGCATGATACAATATGTTCACCTCTAACTCTTTCTACTAGGTTTACATGCTATTTTCCTTTCTTATTTGAGAATGTAATACTGTTAAAATGCCAAATTTTATTCCCAATTCAGTCTAATACATCAAATCTTAACAGTACTCAGTACAGCTAACTTCTCTGTAACATATAAACACTTACGCCTTCATGTACCAAATCTGGTTTATGTCATGTTGTAGTCTAAGTATTAATGTGACTCTGAGAGGATTAATGCAACAGCAAGTGCTCTAACTTACAAAATATTGTGAATTTCACACTGGGGTTACACAAAAAACCTCTTCTTAGAAAAGAGACACCGACAGAGAGTAATAGTAGACGCTGTAATTTAATCTCAGAACCCCAATGATGTCAAACCTCTTCAGCATCATATACAGTTTATGGCATGGTATTATCACAATCCTTCAAGGGAATTACATTTTTGTACCTAATCTCTCCCTATCAGTTACACTACACAGGAACTGTGAAGTCCAAATACAAAGACACCATAGGTGTGAGTGATTGCAGTTGAGTCTTTTCCTCCAACCATATTTCTAAGCCTGAGAGTGATAAATGGCACATCAGTTATAAATGGGCAATAGGTCAGTGGAACTAAAAGCTGAGAGTTCAAAGAAAAGTCACAGTTCTTAAGAGTTCAGGAAAAGGCCAGAGACTGATGTTGCACTGCCTAATGATAAATGACCGGGGTCATTATACTCCAATTAGAGAAGATAGTTGGTTGGCAAATTACTGTGACAATGTGAATGCTACAGCCTCAGACCATCCAAAACACCTTACTGCTCTGTAAGCAATATAGTTTTCCTGTATCAGTCTAAAATTTTTCCTTAACAATAGTCACAAGACATTCTGACAATAAGAAAATTCATTACATGAAGTAAAAATAAATCATTCCCACTTACAATAGCCCACATGATGACACCAAAGTCCAAGAGGAGAAGGAATTTGTCATTATATCTATGGACAAGATTTATTATAGTATAATGAAGGTCATTTTAGGTACCTAAAGTGGGGAAAATGCATTAATTATAATTTAGGCACACAGGTTCAAAAACCTGACCCAGGAACAAATCTGCACAGATACATGAATCATTACCTGTGAAACTCAGAAGTGAAAGGTGAAGCTGGCAGCATATTTCTTATACAGAAAAGGTATAATGTTCAAGCCATTTTCTCAGACATTGATAAAATTGGGTTCTAGACCACTCCATTACTCTTACAATCCAGGTGAACACCCTATACAGCAAAAGCACTTTCCATCCTGTGCTACTATGCAATCAAGACATGAACACTGATGGATCTGGAAGGAACACCAGAGGATGGACCAGAGGGCTTGGCCTTTTGCCATTCCCATACAGTAAGGAAAGATACGAAGGTTCCTCATTTCAAGACTAATATTACTTCTACATTTTACACAACAGAATAATGTAAAAACCGTCATGATGGTCAGTCCTGGAATAGATCTCCTTCCTCCTATATAAGATCCAGATTCCATTTAAGCTAAATTGGAGAGATCTCCAGACACCTTTAAATAAAGTTTCCTGAAGAGACATTCCCAGACTGCATTTTTAGGGTTTGTGCAGAGCTGAAGGCACCAGATTCCCAGAATCTTCTTATGTCATGATCTTACAGTTGACTTCACATGACAAGGGCCTAAAATTGGATGGTGAAAGTGATCATGTATGATAACACGGAGAAAGAGGTGTGTTGGATATTAAATAGCATGAATTGTATAAAATCTCCTCTCCAAAATAAACAAACTTAATCTTTGCTTATTACTGTTTATTGCATCTCTGCAATTACAAGAACAAAAATACTCCTATGTTGAACATTTTTGCATAAATGTTTGAACAGCAGTGAGCTAAAGACAGATATATATTTGCCAGAAGACTGAGAGAGAGATCGTGAGAAATTTTACATGGAACAGCTATTCACACTACATGAAAATATTTTCCAGAGATGTATATCAGTGCCTACAATAAAATAACATAAAAAAGTAATAACTGGCCATTCTCACTCTCATATGAGGAGATGACTTTCCCCTTCTACTCCACTCTCGTGAAACCCCCATCTGGAGTAATGGGTCCAGTTATGGAATCCCCAACATAAGAAGGATATGGAACTGTTGGAACAGGTACAGAGGAGGGCCACAAAGATGATCAGAGGGCTAGAGCAGTAATCTCAGTATGAACCCTCAGCTTCCTGGTACGAGTTTCCGTAACTGTTACTTGCTATTTGATGACAGAACCTTTCTCTTTCTCTCCTCTTCTCTCCAATGAGCAGTCCGGAAGATTTCTTAGAAATAAGAATTAGACCAAATTTCTTTAACTAGAAAATTCTAAATCTGCTCCATTCATACAAGGCAGACACAGGAGCTCTGGTGTCTTCCCAAAAATTTCAAGCTCTGAAAAAAAAATTATCAAATTTGATAGCAAAGCTCAACTTTGCTTTGAAGTCTAAATATCAGGAGCTGCCAATTGTTGCAAAGCAAGCACTGAACTTTGAAGTCCTGCACTTTCATTTAGTACAGCAAAAATCTTTACAACTCACACTTAAACCACAATGACTTTCCTCCACAGTGCAGATTGCTCCAAAGCTCTCTTGCAAAAGGCTCTGAACTTTATCTCCTATTTAGAGAATACTGTTAAAAAAATATACAAATTGGCACTTCAGAAGAGACATTTGAATTGTCCTTGTCTCAAATGATATCCCCTTACAGCCCTTGAGCAACTGCAGCCTCAGCAGCATTTCAAAGAGAAATGCTCTAGCGCTGTGTTCATCTGGTATCAGAGAACGCAGATAGTCTGAGCTACTCTAATTCCCATTATACTATTCTTTGCAAATGGACTACTGCTTATTNCGTACCTAAAGGGGGTGTACAATAAAGCCAGGAAGGGATATTTTACAAGGGTATGTAGTGATAAGAAAAGGGGGAATAGCTTTAGATTGGAAAGGAAAAGATTTAGACTAGACATAAGGAAGAAATTCTTAACGATGAGGGTGGTGAGACACTAGCACAGGTTGCCCAGGGAAACTGTGGATACCCCCTCTCTGGAAGTGTTCAAGGATAGATTTGATGGGGCCTTGAGCAGCCTGGTCTGGTGGAAGGTGTCCCTGCCCATGGCAAAGGTGTCGGGAACTGAATGATTTTTAAGGTACCTTCCAACACATACCATTCTACAATTCTATGATACACTTAAATGACGGACAAAATGTCCTAGAAATGCTAAAATAATTCACCTATAAAATGAATTACAAGACCGCTCCACTTAAAAGAACTCACTTGCCTTTAAAGACTAGAGTTGCAATTGGAATAAAATCCAGAATATTACTTACTGTTACTTTAAATATCACTATTCAATTTCCCCTATCAAATCAGTCCTTACCATAGGACTTTTCCCTTGTTTTCCAAACTTAACAAAACAACAGTACAAATTTTCTTAAGTAAAACATTCACGAGGCAGAAAATGCGTAAATTAATTCCCTATCTCATTTATATAAAAGAGATTGGACACAGAGTCTTTATGTGCTCGTATAACACTTGCTAAATGAGTGTTCATCATTACAAATACTAATGGGCACCTATTCAGTTTTACACTGCAAAGTGACTGCTCTCGCTTCATGAAGTTCCTGAAATACACATTGCTGGAAGTTAGGAAGATATTCTTGGAAAGTATCACTGCATGCTGATACATTACACATTCTTCATTAAGCGTCCCCTACTGACAGTTGTCAAAGGTGTAATGCTAGGCTAAACAGAATTGTGTTACAACCCCCACAGGACCACACCAAGAATGTTGTGACCATTTAACAGTCCTGGTTTCACGAAGACTACACATCCAGTTAACGCTACTTCCTTTATTATCACATGCCAGAGAATTGTATTCATTACATGCTTTTTCCAAATGTTTTGGAAGACCTACCCAGGTCTTCCAAAGGCACACACTTTCATCTAGTTGTATATTTTGAGCTCTAACAGTATTTAAAGGAAATTTTTCCACATTAACCTACATTAGCAAGCAAGTCAGTCTGACTGGTCTATAAATTCTCTGCAACTTAAAAAGCAATTATTTTATTAATACTGTTTTAAGTGTCTGGCTCCCCTTCTGAAGCTTGCCTGGATACTCACCTAGGCACAGCATATACAAATCTTGTTTAGTCTGATTCTCCCACTGCTTCAGGGCTGGTAACAGGGGCAGAACAGACAGGTAGGTAATGATCAAGCGGCAGCAGTTTGATAAAAGGGCTGGGGTGGACTCTGTGGGATTAAAGCAAGGAGGAGTAAATGATAAAAGATGGGAACAAAGCTGAAGTTCTAGGGATGTCTCCAAACAGATTGTTCTAGAATAGAACAGTGGTTCCCATTCATGAATAAAATGAAAAACTGAAATAAGAATCTGTTCAAAGAAATACACTATTAGACAGCCAACCCTTCTTCAGCTAACCCTTGTGTAGGTCATTTAGAGGAGATTGCACTTGTTTTGTAGAGTGTAGTTTTGATACACTATATCTGAAGCATCATTTAACTTCGTAATTCATTGCCTCATTTGGCAATTCTCTCCTTTTCCAGTTCTCTCTTCCATTACTTAAACACCTTCAAGAGCAAAGCTGAGATCTCAGTGTAACTTGCCACACAATCCTAACTCAGTCCCCTGCAGGTGAACTGAGCAATGCATGACATTAGCAAGTATTCTGCAAGTGGTAGAAGATAAGGGAGACATATCTGGTCATATGCCCATTTGACCCTTTCAATAATATCAATACAGCACTATTATAGACTGTGCTACAAAACCAACAAAGAAGTCCTTTGGAAGTTCAAGTTTTAAACAGCAAAATCAAAAGTCACATCAGGACAGAAACCAAAGGCTTTCAAAGTTTGCCATTCATTCACAATTATGGACCCGGGTTCACTTCAGAATATCATAGCTCTCAGGGCATACCTCCTAGCCATCTGAAATACACACTCACACGCCTGGTGTGCTTGATGGGGGTTTTTAAACAGCAAAGAAATCTGTGTGTTCGAGTTGTTCCGAAAGTGATTTTTTCTTCAGTGGTTCAGAGGAAGGGGGTTTGAATCTTGATCACCAGCTATTGGAGAAACTACCTTCAGCTCTGCTGGAGCTATTCCATTTTGTATAAAGAATGAGACACACTGCATGGACAGCTGGTGGTTGAGGTCACCCTCTGTTCATGCAGGAGAAGCAGTAATCTCAGTATGAACCCTCAGCTTCCTGGTACGAGTTTCCGTAAGTGTTACTTGCTATTTGATGACAGAACCTTTCTCTCTCTCTCCTCTTCTCTCCAATGAGCAGTCCGGAAGATTTCTTAGAAATAAGAATTAGACCAAATTTCTTTAACTAGAAAATTCTAAATCTGCTCCATTCATACAAGGCAGACACAGGAGCTCTGGTGTCTTCCCAAAAATTTCAAGCTCTGAAAAAAAAAACAATTATCAAATTTGAAAGCAAAGCTCAACCTTGCTTTGAAGCCTAAATATCAGGAGCTGCCAATTGTTGCAAAGCAAGCACTGAACTTTGAAGTCCTGCACTTTCATTTAGTACAGCAAAAATCTTTACAACTCACACTTAAACCACAATGACTTTCCTCCACAGTGCAGATTGCTCCAAAGCTCTCTTGCAAAAGGCTCTGAACTTTATCTCCTATTTAGAGAATACTGTTAAAAAAATATACAAATTGGCACTTCAGAAGAGACATTTGAATTGTCCTTGTCTCAAATGATATCCCCTTACAGCCCTTGAGCAACTGCAGCCTCAGCAGCATTTCAAAGAGAAATGCTCTAGCGCTGTGTTCATCTGGTATCAGAGAACGCAGATAGTCTGAACTACTCTAATTCCCATTATACTATTCTTTGCAAATGGACTACTGCTTAT
>WAAB01007950.1:94139-164719 GCA_013389865.1 Piaya cayana
GTCACGCAGGACCTGCCTTTTGTAAACCCATGTTGGCTGGGCCTGATCACCCGGTTCTCTTGCAAGTGCCTCATGATAGCACTCAAGATCACCTGCTCCATGACTTTCCCTGGCCTACAGTTTCATTTTCTCAGTCTCATTTTTAAGCTGTGGTACCTAATATGGCTGATACTTAAGATGCAGGAAAGGGGTTTCAATATCTTTGTTTTCATTAAATCTGAAGAAAATAATTATTGCAGCCATTTACTGTGGTAATAGCTGAAAAAAATCATCACGTTCTTAAAGTCTGTGTTAAAATGTAATCTGTTATTCTTGAGAAAATTTAAAAACTATTTAAGTGACAGCATGTGAAAACAGACACATATTGGTATATGGTGTATATATCCTTATGCTCTAAAATAATTTGCCATATTTGAAACAAAACAAAAAAACCCCCACAAACTCAGAATTACCAGTATTTTTCTGCATTTAATTTAAAACACTTAATTATCCATACTGCTTCCTATTAGGTTCTCACATACACTCCATCTGATTGAAAACCTTATAGCAAGGTTACCAACAGGAACAGAATCAGGTCAGCACATTAAACTAGATTTTCTTCTACATCAGCTCCCAGGCAAATCTTCAGATTTTCCATGTTATTTAAAAGGACATTAAGAAGGTCTTGTTCTTTCTACCTCAGTGATTTATTCTTCGCATATGTAGATGTAGTAATTCTTCAGAAGCTGGCTAAGTATATGCTCTAGCAATTGCAGTAGGATCTTAACAGAATAATTTTGATTTATCAATACTATAAAAGTCTATCGTTACTTTTCAGAATCTGATTTAAGTATGGGATGTTCTAAAGAATAATAATTCTTAAAATAAATTAACTAAAAAATTCAGTGTGTGACACCCCAACTTGTAACTGCAAATACAGTAATAGCTTTTACATAAATATTTGATAATTTGTTATAAAATATTTACAAAAATAATCTCTAACACCAGAAGTGTCAAAAGTTAAGCTTTTATTAAACATGACTTAGTGATAAGAGATGCATTTACACTAACACCTATTAGTTTTGTCAAACAATTTGCATATCTGCAGTACACTCCCACACAAAGTTTTGTTAAGAGATGGGGGAAAAGGAAATCTTCACTTGGCAGATTTATTTTTTTAACCAGTATGTATTTTGCATTCAGAATTGGGCTAGGTTTTTTTTCCTAAATGCTGCTAAACTTAGCCTCAGCTATGAGGATTCAGCATTAGGGTGGAGACACGAAATTTTGGAAGTGCTTCTACTCAGGTATTTTACACTTGGACCATGTGGACTCTGTTCGTAACCTTGATTTGGTACAAACCACTGAACATCTGGAACCACATGTTTTGTTGAATCATTTCATGCTGTATTTAAATATATAAGGGGTCAGCAGTCATGTCAGCTGTTCACTGTCAGAGTCACCACAAGTTTTTTCTCCTGATCAGGAAGCAGCTGCCTTATCTTTTTGTTCACAGAAGCTTGCACGAAGGCACCCATTCATTCTTAATCAGAAGACTGCGTGTAGATAACAGAACTCACAGACTAAGGCACCTAACCTGCCAACACACATGTGCTTAAGACTGCACACATGAGTAGCCTCGAGGAATTCAGTTATGTCACACAGGCAAATAATACAGCCAGTACACAGTAAATGATATAACACATTATTACCACTAGAAAAATTATCAGAAACCATCTCCTGTATCCTGCCTGCCCTTTCCAGTATTCTTCCCCACATCCTCTTTGCTGAAAAAAAAAAAAACCCTTTGATTCACTGGAACTGTTAAACACTAAATGTAGTGCTATTCATTGTGAACCAGATGATTCCCCTCTTGCAGAGAGATGTAGGCTGTCTGTAAGAAAGTTTTCAATATATTTATTTTTTAATAAAAAATAACTGCTGGATCTGTAGTAATTACTTAGACTTACTTAGTTTATTGTTAAAGACTGTGGTTTTATGGCTTTAGGAAATGAATTGAACAGGAGAATTAATTGCTTACTATTACAACAGCTTTTAGAATAGAAGAATCCCTGCAAAGGGATCTGTGTAATATCAGATTTACATGAGATGAAGAGCAAGTGGCAAATACACCACTGTGTTCTCAAAGATATTTAGGTAAAACCAGAGGCATATTCTTCACACAGCCATTTCCTAAGAGCTCTGTATCTTCATATTCAATTAGGCCCAGTGGAAAATTCAAAGCCTTATCTAAGCTGTAATAGTACATGAAATTAAGAATTAGATTTTATAGCAAAGATGATAGTATTTGTTTCCATAAACGTCACTTATAAAGTTATAATTTTTCATATCAGAAAACGTCACATCAGTAGTCAGTCACAGATACAGCCAGTTTTTATGTACCAGCTTTATCACCAGACTAGCAGTAATCAGAATGCAAATATTAGCGTCCTGCAAAACAGTGATGACAAATCCACCCCTCTTGCTGCCACCTAAACGTGATCAGCAACTTGCACAAGTGGACACTAACTATAAGACTAAACAGGAACAAATTCTTCCCTAGGCTATTTTTGTTTATGTTTAAGAAAAGAACTGTTCTTAAGTTTCTTGAAGTTACATAGCAAAACAAAAAACACATAATGGACCTGGATAGTACATTTATATCAAATATACTGTTAGCTTGGTTGGAAAACCCCTTAGGAAAATCTTACCTTATATGGAAGAGACTTCTTTTTCTCTTCTAAGGATGAATTTATCTCTTTTCACTTCAGTACCTCTGTGCTCTCTTCTGACCTAATTTTGTCTGTGATAAATGCCAGAGTTTCAGTGGAGTCACTTGAGCTCCTGTAAGAAAAAACCTGAAGTTATAAATGAATGCACTCAACATTCCTGCTCTGACAGATTGCTTGTCAGGACACTAAAAGCCTTGCAAGGCTGTAGGTTAGGTAAAGCCCTAGAAATGCCATACTTCAGACAAAACTGCATTTTAGTTTTCTACTAATTATTCTGTACTAACATAGTGAAGTTCAAGCTCATGCAGACTAAGCAGGTCTACAATTTGTACAGGTCTGATAGAGGCTGTTTTATAGGATTCATTCACAGGGTATTGCATGGTTAAAAGACATTCAAATTAAATGTCAGCCTTGGTTTAGACAGGAGAAAGACAACAAACACCTTCCACTGAGAAGCACTTCAAAGCACAGATGGCCAAAGACGCTTCTCAATTTAACTACTTTCTATTCTTTTCCCACCCACTTCAGTGGGACTGTTTTCCACTTGCTGATAGATGGTCAGAAAACAGCATGAAATATTGAGTACAGACAGTTGGATCTGTTCTTGCAGAAATAGGTAAAAAATTACTACAGAAGGTGCAGGATGGCTTCCCAATCGATCTGTTCTGAAAGGATTCCAGAGTGTGGTGGAGAACCCGCCACCAAAGCCCATGTCACTGAACGAGGTAGGCAAAAAAAGCTCACACACATCAGTAAACAAAAACATGAAGAGGGCTGTACTGGGCAGGGTCAAAAGCTCTTCCAGACCTATATCCTGCCCTGCTGCTATCCTGTCCAGTAATGGATCCTAGGGGAAATACTATACACTCCCAGCTTCTGGCACCTTGCAGCCTTGGGGCTTACTAAACCAGCAGGTTTTTCTTTCCAAGGCTACCAGCAATCTAAGGACTCAGTCTTCACCCATGCTAAAGTCCTCCTGGATTTATGCGATTTAGCTCTACCTCATCAAGAGGAAAGTTCCTTAAAGAGCAAAGGCTTCAGCTGGAGGGGAAAACTGAAGATAGATGATCAGATTATGTCATAGCCACACAACACATTTATAAAAGAAAAGAGAGAGAAACTGTCTCAAAGTATGTGACAATTTATGGAACAGTTGACGAGGAGAAAATAATTAAAACAGTACATGGCTAGATGATATATTATCTTAAGTCTTAAGATAATTTAATAAAAACCATGTGAAAGGACTGTTTATAGTAGAAACTGCAAAAAATGTACTATTTTAATATCATGATCAGGTTCACTGATCCACTGCAAACATTCCAAAATAGTTTTGACTTAAGAGAATACATGCAAGTATATGACTATTTTTCTGATGTCTCAGTTTGCTGAACAGGCAAACACTTTGTTAACTTAGAAGCAAGAAAGGAATGTCCAGTTCTATCTTCTCTTAGCAAAATAACCCTATGAGATATCTTACCTGAAGCACAGATCAAAAGTTGGCTGCTTAGGCAGAGTGTTAATAAACACACATTTTGTATGAGATGAGCAAGAAAATATTTTCATCAGAAGACCTACTTATCCTCCATTAGAACAGCTTCTTTCTTCCTAGAGTGTCCCCTCAATCCTCTGAAAATGCAAAAATAAAAGATAACATTTTTCAAGTAACAGTATTATCAGATTTTTGAACCAATAGTAAAATGCTGTATTGTATATGTGCTAAAGATGTACTGTTTCCTAAGCTTATATGATAGAATTCCTCAAAGTCTTAAAGGAGTGACTGAGACTCTGAAAAGTCAATATTTAATAATACTTATCAAGGCTGACTTTCAGATGCCGAAGTGAATCAGTAAAAAAACCAAAACCAAACCAACATTATTTAAAACAGTACAGCTACAGCTCTTCTTCTGTTCATTATTGCAAGAAAGATGGGTAAATTCACATAACTGCTGCAAAACACTACGTACTCATCACTTACATAATGAAACTTGCAGACCTACATAAAAGGAACACATTTGTGAAAGTTGCTATAGTTCATATTCTTGTGAACCACTTAAAAATTTCTTCACCTCCTAGAAAGTATTTGGATTCTCAAAGAGAATTTAAGAAAAACAGGTGTCTTCTCCCCCAGTGTCAATGATGCCAGTGTTTACAGTAGTACAGCTTTTGAAAACTCACTCTAAACTAAAAAAACATGTAAAAAGCACGGATGCAGGTGTATTAATCACTAGTATTCTCTCTTGCACCATGCTTCCACATTTGTTTTCATAGTACTTAAACATCTAAGCCAAAAGCAACCTGTAGAACTTCATAGGAGACACTCAGCTTGAAAAAAAAACAACAAACCTCCTCACCCCAAAACCAGCATGACTTGAGCACCCCAGATTCTTTTACAGCGAAGAGATATTTAAACATCCCACTGCTTCATTCACTTCTAATGTTAGAATTATACAATTTCTTTTCTAATACTATTTTCTTAAAATGAATTGTACTATTAGGTATACAACATGCAACTAGTATCAGAATACCAGTTACAGTAAGCAGTAGCAATATATTCAAAATTTCATACTGCTGCTGTTACCTGCTTTCCTAGTTTGAGGACTCCTTTTAATAAACACTTTCTAACTCCTACTTGAATTATTCTAGCCCTTAAAAACTTTCTTCAAAATGCTGAATAGGATGTCAGAAAAAGCAGTTGGGACTGCAGTAGAGAAGGGGAAAGAAAATGATGTTTTACATATGTCTAATGATGCTCTCTGCCTTACATGATTCTAGAGAGAAGGTTTCCAAAACTGGGATGTGAAACAACATGTTTCCTCTACTTTGAAATCAAGAAGGGCATTTACCTCTGAGAACTGGAGTAGAAAATTACAGGGGTAAATTCAGCACCAGTTTGTAAAGCAAAATATTGAGAGAGGTGACTGTCATTATTATTATTACTATTTTTAAAAACGTATCAGAAACTAACAGTGCTAAAGACAGCAAAGTCTCATCTTCCTTATATGTCAGCCTGCAAAATGAGTCCTGGTAAGACATGAAAACAATTCTTTTGAACCTATCTGGTTTCTGTGGCACCATAAGTAGGGTACCACTGACTCTAGATTCAGTTATCTTTCTTCTAAACTTTTGGGGATTACAAAGGAGGAGTTGTCTCAGTGCACAAGAGTTTGCACAGTGGTTTGATCTAGGACTGAGAAGACTGGAAAGCAATTAATTCAGACATGAGTGATGACAGCAAACCTTTTTTTTCGTTTCCTTCTCTATCAGGAGGGGAGAAGTACAACTAAATAAGGACTAAAAGCTGGACCAGTTGCCACTAAATGGTCATCTCAACAAGGTTGTTTTGCATTCGTATCCAAGTTGCTGCTGCTGCTGTTTATGCAAACAGTGATCCATGGTAGCCATGCAAAAAACATGCTCAAAATAATTCTATTCTCTGGACTCTTACAGTTCACTCGGACACAAAGGCTTCAACACAGGGAAAAAAGGTGCAAACTAGAAGCTGAAAACGACAGTTTAAGTCCCACTTTTATCTTTAGTATTAACCCCACAAAATAGCTTGGCTGAAATTCATTTAGCACAGAAATAGCTAATAGCTGAATAATTCCCTGTGGTGCACACACCCCAATAGTTTTAATATCATTATAATAAAACTGAATTTTAATTGACTTTGACATTACAGTTATTCTAAAATGAGTGTTATTCTGATTTTACCTATATTCTAAGTAACATTTTCTTTTATATTACCTATAAAGTGACAATGTTATTCAAGGAAAGAAACACAAATTAGACTTGAAGTGTGAATAAATCACATCCCAAGGGCTAACTAACATTTTGAAAAGTGTGTTTGTTCCATATACCACTCCCAAACCTGCATAATTGTATTTGACCTATTATCTCCATAGATTTTTCACAGTTCCTTTTATACTTCTTAAATGCTTCTTTACTTTTGAAAGTGATTTTTTAAATAATTAATTTTTCAAAAATGAGAAAAATATTTTAAAAAATTTTAAGGTTGAATATTTGAAGAGGTCTGAGTAGCTTTGAACAAAAGCATTGATTATCAGCTATCAAGATCAAACCACTGTGTATTTGCAAAATATGTTCTTATAACAACCTGCAGCCATCCAGAACTTCTAAAAGTATGAGGCTGAAGGTTTGTGTCTTTTTCTGAATGTACAGCATATTGCATTTTTTCCTTTGTGGAAGAAGAATCATAATACACAAACATACATATACATACACACACACACGCGCACACACACACACTTGCACCAATCCCAGACTACAGTCAGCAATTTTTGTCTAATCTATAGGAAGAACAGATGAAAGCTGGTTTCACGGTACATAATAACAGCTGGTTTTTTAAGATATTTCAGGATTACTTGGATGGGAAACAGGGAGTGTTCAATGAACCTCTCTATAAGCTCACAGCTCTAAAAGCAAGACTCAATATCCAGATCAGAAATGCAGTGCTCAAACACAATTAAAAGAACTTCAAGATAGTTACTCACTCTTACCACTAATGACTTTAGTACATGACCAGCAGAACTTTTCACTCAGCTGGGGTTTCAAGAACACACTCTAACACAAACCAGAAACTGATGATGAGACTACACATCTCCAAATTTAGTGTCCCTCCCTGCCTCAAGTGAGTGTCAGGTCCAGTTCCATAAGGGCTGCATTTGCTCAGGAATACTCATAAAATATGACAGACAACGCTTCGCTCTCCAAAACTGAAAGCATGTTTCCAAAACACGTGTGATAAATCTTTCAGAGAAGGAATTGAGCAGGAATCTATTTTTCATATTTTTATAACCCACTCACTGCAACATATCACATTAAGATTTTTCCAGGTGTACACCATTTCATTCTGTACACATTATAAGTAAATATTCCCAATGAACATTTCCATTACAGCATAAGCTTTGCTGAATGAACCACATAGGGCTTGTAAACCTTCATACTTGAATAGAGGATACTGCTGCACTATGTTAGTTTTAAAACATCAGACAGAGAATCAGTCCAGAAATCTCCCAGTATAGCCTAGAAGATTAACAACAGCAAATCCACAGATTATTAAGAAAAAAAACCTCAAATTTCTGCACTTCTATTCTGCAATAAGGCATGTGTATAGCTTGCAATAATACAAGGGCAGGTAAAGTACTGTTTGTTTGGAGTTCATTAAAAAAAAAAACACACTCCCAAACTGCTGGTTTTATTTTACATATCCCACCACTGTCACTACTCTATTAAGAAAAATCTCATATCTCAGTCTGGAACTCCATAGCTACAAGATGCTTACTCCAGGCTCAACTGAGAAAACTTGCATAAAAAAACCAAAGATCCATTTGATAAAATAACTAAGTGTCACTATTGCATGCACTAACTTCATCATTGACTTTCAGCAATCCTACTCGCTGAATATTTTGTAATGAAATAAGTTACTGCTACTTTTCAGCAAAACATTTGAAGTAGGACTATGGGAAAAGGTCAACACCGGAAGCATGACCTCATCGCTCTCTATAACTACCTGAAAGGAGGTTGTAGAGAGGAGGGAGCTGGCCTCTTCTCCCAAGTGACAGACGACAGGGCGAGGGGGAATGGCCTCAAGCTCCGCCAGGGGAGATTTAGCCTAGAGATTAGGAGGAAGTTTTTTACGGAAAGGGTCATTAGGCATTGGAATATGCTGCCCAGGGAGGTTGATTCACCTTCCCTGGAGGTGTTTAAGGCACAGGTGGACAATGTGCTAAAGCGGCATGGTTTAGTGTTTGATAGGAATGGTTGGACTCGATGATCCGGTGGGTCTCTTCCAACCTGGTTATTCTATGACACTATGATTTCCTTCTATTCAGTGACAGGATTTTCATAGAGTGGGCTGACAGCTGAGGACTACAGTCTGCCCTCAAGCTTTCCGTTTGAAAAGTGACAGAAATCGACTGTCACCAGGCTCACAGCCATGTGATGTGCTGCCAGCAATCCACAACATGACACGGTCAGGACAGTAAAGCTGAGCTCCACATAGCAGGTAGAACACCACATTCAGTCAAAAAACCAGGAAGGTACAGCAGCAAGCACAGAGCAGCTTCTGCCTTGAAGAAGTTCACCAATAGCAACTCTCACAATTGGCCTAATGATCGCCTCAGTTCTCCAGCTCTAATAGAATGATATAGCCTTAAAGCAATGGAGAAGTACCTGTCATGGCAAGAAAGAATAATACAACAGGTCTTGAGAGCTGAGGTTTTTAAAATTCTTGACATTGTAAACTGAATATTTAAGAGATGTTGTGCTGTAAATTTGGCTTGTATTTAGTAGGAGATGTCTGAGTAAATAAACTCGTATGATGTTCTTTCCTGAACTTCATATACTGTTAGGCTGTTAATGGGAGAAAGAAAATTTCAGAAGTCCTAAAGCAGGTTGAGTGAGAAATAGTTTCAGAAAAGCTCTTGTAGATATGCTACAGAAGACCCACTCCATCCATCTTCAAGATTTTTATCATATGCGTATCTAAACATCTTGGGCTGTCTCCAACATTTTCACATACTGCTCTTTTGGCCTTGCATACGCGGGACTGAGTGGCACAGAGGAGCAAACATTGAGCACCTCTTAAAATCATCAAAAATGAAAATGTTGCCAGCAGTCCTACTCTATAAATTGTAAAAGACTAATTGTACCTCCCACTATGTCCTGTAAATAATATAATGCTACTTTGCAGCTTTTGTCCCCATGACGACTTTGGACAGTCACTTTTTTTGTATTTTTGTAATATGCATCTCAGAGTTTTGTGTAGGAGGAACTCCTTACTGTGTGTAGGATGAAGAAACATTGTAATACTTGCCACAGGAAAGGAAAACACAAAGGCAAAACACTTTTGGCAAGAGCTTTCTTTGTTCAGCCTTCTGGTAAAAACCTAGTTAATTTCTTTTGTGGCAAGTGATGCAGGAGATAAGGCAGAAAGTTGTTTGGGCAAACACCAAGCCCAGTGTTACACAGGGAGAATCTGCACTTGCACACTTGCTGTCAGAGCACCACTTTCCCCTCCTGCACCCCTGGCCATGGCAGAGCAGGGTCACGGAGTTTTCCTGCCCTTCCTTCACCAATAAGCAACTCCACACCTGCCTGCCCTCCACTTATCAGCTCTGCAAGTGGAACCAATAGCTGGCTGAGAATTAGCTCAATACATGCTGACACACCACTATGGAGAGCCTATTCAAAAGGTTAATAATTTTTAAAATCCAATTAGAGAGCCTAATTAGCTAAAGTAATCTTTGGACTGCCTACTAAATCTCAAACTAGGTGAACACAATAAAGATTAATTCCTTCTTCCTTTCTGCTTAAGCATCAAATAGGATGCTAGAAAACTCTGACCACCTCCGTTTTCAGTGCAATGGTGCCTTCTTCAGAACAAGTTCAAACACAGCAGAAGAGGTTAAGCCACAGACCTGGACTACCAGCATCAGCCACTGAAGTATCGTGATGCTGATTAAGCAGGTAGGGGATACTGTCATGCATACTAGAACAGAGACAAATCTGCCACTTTTGGAGGAGCTAGTGCGGCACATTGGGTCAAAATTATGTGGTTTGCTAGGTAGCAATTAAAATGTGATGCCTAAAAATATAGACAGCAATTTTATTTCTTCAGTTAAGTGCTTCTGTGGACTTTTTCCTTTGTGACTTAGACCAACTCAGATGATCCTGTTTTCACTGTCACTTCTTCACAGATACGCATTTCCAAACAGACAAAAAAAAAAGTGTTGCCAGTTACTAATCCACTAACTAGTTATTAAGTAACCAGCTCTAGGCATCCACTGAAATATCATCCCATCATTTCATGGCCTGTTCTTTCTCCTCCCTGCTAGGCATCAGTGGTAGCCATCAAAAATAAAAGAGAAAACTATTTCCCTAGAACCTTAAAAAAACCCAAAAAACCCACAACACTTCCAGCAAAAGCCCCTGAAAACTTCCAGCATACTGCTATCTTGAATCTGTCACTAGTACACAACCTCAAGACAGAAAGATTAAATTCACAATACATCTGATTATTTTTAAATACCTTCTAATAAACTATCCTTGATTGTCTTCCATGCAGACATCCAGGGGTCTCAGAAAGCTCCATCAGATTCCTAAGAGCACTTCCTGAGAGCTGATACCTCCTGCCAAAGCTGTGGGATTGATATCAATCAAAAAGCGAATTTTGGAGCAAAACGACTGGCCACTAAAACCAGTGCACTACCAATCACTAGCCACTTTAAAATCAGAAAGCCATTTAGTATGAGTGGCAACAATAACTACAGCCATTATAACAAACATCTGAAAGAAAGTGCCTACCCTAACAAAATAAGTAATCACTTCAGGTGTTCTGTGATGAAATCTACATCGTATTTCCAGTCCAAGGAAAGAATGAAATTGTTCTGATTCACCTGAAGACATCACCTTTTGGAGCAAGTCTAGAGGAGAGCCACAAAAATGATCAAAGCCCTGCAACATCTTCCCTGTGAAAAGAGGCTGAGAGAGTTGGGGTCATTCAGTTTGGAGAAGAGATGACTCCAAGGAGATCTTATTGAAGCCTTTCAGTACTTAAAAGGGGCTTATAAAAAAAGATAGGGAAAAACTCTATAGCAGAGCCTGTAGCAACAGGACAAGGGTAATGGTTTTAAACTATATAAGAGGTTTTGACTAGATATTAGAAAATATTTTTTTTTTATGCTGAGAGTGGTTGCTCAGAGAGGCGGTAGATGTCCCATGCCTACAAACATTCAGCCTGAGATTGGACGGGTCTCTGAGCAACCTGATCTAGTGGAAGGTGTCCCTGCTCACTGCAGGGGGTTGGACTTGATGACCTCCATCCCCCGAGGTGTTCAAGGCCAGGTTGGATGGGGCCTTGGGCAGCCCGATCTAGTGGGATGTCCCTGCCCATGGCAGAGGGGTTGGAACTGGATGATCTTTAAAGCTCCCTTACAACTCAAACTACTCTATGATTCTATGACCTTCATGGTCTCTTCCAAGCCAAACCATTCTATGATTCCACAATCACTCCTCCCTGCAGCTCAGTGGTGGGAGCTGCTGGCAGGGGCACCCGCCCCAAAGGAGGGCTCTGCGCACATAGCAGAAGCAAGAGGCTATGCTGGGGCAGAGAAGGACTAAGCTGATGGCCCCCAAGTGTGAGAAAGGGCAGCTGCTGTCCACCTGTGGCAGGAAGTCNACAAACATTCAGCCTGAGATTGGATGGATCTCTGAGCAACCTGATCTAGTGGAAGGTGTCCCTGCTTACTGCAGGGGGTTGGACTTGATGACCTCCATCCCCCGAGGTGTTCAAGGCCAGGTTGGATGGGGCCTTGGGCAGCCCGATCTAGTGGGATGTCCCTGCCCATGGCAGAGGGGTTGGAACTGGATGATCTTTAAAGCTCCCTTACAACTCAAACTACTCTATGATTCTATGACCTTCATGGTCCCTTCCAAGCCAAACCATTCTATGATTCCACAATCACCCCTCCCTGCAGCTCAGTGGCGGGAGCTGCTGGCAGGGGCACCCGCCCCAAAGGAGGGCTCTGCGCACATAGCAGAAGCAAGAGGCTATGCTGGGGCAGAGAAGGACTAAGCTGATGGCCCCCAAGTGTGAGAAAGGGCAGCTGCTGTCCACCTGTGGCAGGAAGTCAGAGAATGGGTTGGAAGGGACTGTAAAGATCATCCAGTTCCAACCCCCTGCCATGGGCAGGGACCTCTCCCACCAGACCAGGCTGCCCAAGGCCCCATCCAACCTGGCCTTGGACAGGTCCAGGGATAGGGCAGTCACAACTTTCCCAGGCAACCTATTCCAGTGCCTCACCACCCTCATCATGAATTTCCTCCTTATGTCTATTCTAAATCTTCTCCTCTCCAATTTAAAGCCATTGCCCCTAGTCCTATCACTACAAGCCTTTGTAAAAAGCCCCTCCTCAGCTTTCTTCTAGCCCCTTCAAGTATTTGAAGGTTGCTACCATGTCTCTGTGGATCCTTCTCTTCTCCAGGCTGAACAACCCCAACTCTCTCAGCCTGTCCTCATAGCAGGGGTGCTCCAGACCTCTGACAATCTTTGTAGCCCTCCTCTGGATCCATTCCATCAGTTCTCTATCCTTCTTAGGTTGAAGATACCAGGACTGGACACAATACTATAGGTGGGGTCTCATGAGAGCAGAACAGAAGGGCAGAATCACCTCCCTTGCCCAGCACATGGTTGGCTTTCTGAGCTACAAGTGCACGTTGCTGGCTCATTTCAAGCTACACCTCAGTAAGCACTCCCAGATCCCTCTCCGCAGGGCTGCTTTCAGTCACATCATTCTCCATCCTGACAGGGGATGCCTTTGGGCAGAGATCATCCTCAAGACTTACAGAACCACACCCGGAGCGCAAGCAGCACCCCCCAGCCCTTGTTCTGCAGTTTCTCATCATTCAAGGCCAGAGTTTAATACTCCCAGTAAATCCATGCAGACAGAATAAAATTAAAATGCTCCAGAATACTTTTCCCCTGGAGATCAAAAGCCCACAGCCTTCCCAGATAAGCAGCTGCCTCTACCACTGCAGAAAGCATTTACATTTGTAACAGTGTGGTGGTGATATACTTCAGGCCTTAGCAAACCCTGCTCCATTAGACAACACGTCATCAGAGATGCCAGAGATCACTCACATCGTTACCCTCCTCTAGAAAAAAAACAAAAGTATGACAGGCATAAATGCACTCCATACCCAGTCCAGACAAAAGCCACAGGCACTGTAATATCTATAATATCTGCAATAGAAAAGCGTTGGCAGTAATACATCACTTCTATACATTTAAAAAGATAGGCTGTTCCAATTAATGCATTATTTTTTAATTATTTCCTATGTAAGTCAGCTTAAAGGCTCCATAGGAAGGTTTTAAAGAAACCAACCCAATATGTACAGATTGTCACTCAGCACTCAGTGAAAACTTTCAGATCCCAAATTTAGGGAGATGGGCCACTTAAGATATAGAAATTTTTACAATATCGTAATAAAGACGGCGGGAGCTTGGTCAAAACTGAACAAAGGGGAAACTTCAAGTATCTTAACTTTATTACTCATTGTTAAGTTGTCACCATATAAAGTTCTTCAGGTAAAAAGATTTCAGTTTCAGCATATCTGTGATCATTTGCAGTCTGTCTGATGTCGTTTTAACCTGAGTGTTTCTCTTTCTCTGCTGTAGATTTGCTAATAATGGTGAGATGTGTAACTCAGGGACTCAGTATATAAAGTACTTTCCCAGATGCAATCCACTAATCTCCTACAACCCCCTGCTGCGCATGCTGTTGGGACATTTGCTTTTTCTCCGGAGAACCATAAAACTAGTTCAAGACAACACACTGTACTGGTGTCAAAGCCAGTCTTAGTGCCAAGCCTAACTGCACAGTGTTACAGGGGTCTCCATTGTTACCTATGGTTAGAGACCACAAAGCATCACAGCAGCTATCTCATTACAGTCTCGTGGCTCTTAACACTGCCTGAGATGGCTGCAAGACCAAAAGTTTGTTTTATTCTAAATAAGTTTTTGTGGAGTCGTGACACACACACTTCTTGTTACTGCAAACTACTTTCCATAAGAAGCAATGCTAGTGAAGGGAGGGGAAGGAGTCAGGTCCTGCAAAGATCTCTTCATCACTGAGCTAGAATGTAAGCCATAACTGGCTGTCATGGTTTAGTCCCAACCTGGCTAATTTTGGCAGCTAAAATAAGTGTAGCTGGCTATCAATTCCCTTCTCCCTACCTCCAGGGAAGGCAGAAAGGAAAATAAGAGAAAAAAGACTTGTAGGTTGGAAACTACAACTGCACTGTTAATGAAAAGATAATAAAAACAAAGATAATTAGAAAGTAATAAAGTAGACACAAATATTGGAGATTGCACCCCCTTCCCTCAATAACTATATTTCACCACAAATGCTGTGTACCAGACATGAGGGAAAGGGTCCACGGCTACAAGGGAGCTGGACTCAGGAACTGGATTCAGGAATGCACAGATCCAGAATTATGAGCAACCAGAAGACAGACAAAGTCCTCACTGGACATCAGCCATCACAGAAGGCAAGATCCTCATGATCTCTCAGTTTTATACTGAGTATGATATAAATGAGACAGAATACTCTGTTGGCAAATTTGGGGTCACCTGTCCTCTGTGCCCCTCCCTGCAGGTGTGGCCTCTTTGCCACCTCAAAGATGGTCTCGGTTACTAAAGTATAAGCATTGGCCTTTCTGCATATCACTGCCCTCAGTTTCTCTCTAGCAGTGATAACAGTCTGAAAAACATGCAGTTAGCGTTCAGAAAAAAAAAGCTACTTAGGCGTGACTCTAATTTAGCTCAAAACACAACACTGACAAAATCTGAAAATTCTGTAAAACCTGAAGCAAGGATATACATTGCCATGAGTCAGCCAGTCAGTTATCATGTAGCTGAGATTACTAGGTGAACTGGATTCAGTGGAGAACAGGTTTAAAATACTACAATCCTCTGCTTCAATATTTAGGAGGCAAGACCATGACTTCACTTATACAACAGGGCTAGTACCCTGTGATTCAGCTTACAGTACTGATTTTGGCTTGAACAGTTACTTCTTTTATTCAGCACCTGCTATAATGCTGTGGTTTGGGTTCAGTATGAGAATTATTTTGATAATACAACCCTGGTTTTAGGTTTTGATAAGCAGCCGTTATATCAAGTAAAGGACTTTTCATCTTCATATGCTCTGCTAGTGAGCAGGTGCACAAGAAGCTGGGACACAGCTGAGACAGCTGACTGGAACTGCTCAAAGGGATATTCCATACCTTGTGATGGTCAACCAGTAGTGCATCATTTGCTTTGTACATTTTTTTAATTATCACGATTCATATCATTCTCTCTTCCTCTGCTGTCAGATTAAACTGTGTTTACCTAAACTCACAAGGTGCTTGTGGTTTGGTTTGTGGATGTTCCTTTTTTCTTCCCCCACAACTAACTGAGGAGGGAGGCAGGTGTGTCAGTGAGCAGCTAGGGTCAAACCATGACACCTAGGAAGGAGAGGCTCAGAAGGGACTTAAAAATTGAGTAAAAATGAGCTTGCAGCTGTGACACCAAGCAAGAGAGTAGCAAAGCAGGCACTCAGCCAACAAAGTAGGTTGCTGGCGGACAGATTTGTTAGCTCTGCACTCACTCTGCAAACACACAAGCCTGGAGTTGCAGTCCTGTCAATTACATGTGGAAGGAGGAAAGCAGTGGGTAATTGGACAGTAATTCCTATGGAAGAGGGGGCTTCTTCCAACTGCTGTCTCCTTCACACTTTTCCACCCTAGGACTCCTGTCCAATATGTGCCCATTTCCTTACCTTCTTCCACAGCAGAATAGAATTATAGACTCATAGAAGCATAGAACAGTTAAGAGTTAGAAGGGACCTTAAAGATCATCCAGTTCCAACCCCCCTGCCACAGGCAGACACCTCCCACTAGATCAGGTTGCCCATCCAATCTGGTCTTGGACACGTCCAGGGATGGGGCACCCACAACTTCCCTTGGCAACCTGTGTCAGAGCCTCACCACTCTCATACTGAACAAATTCTTCCTTGCATCCAAATCTGCCCCGCTCCATTTTAAAGCCATTGCCCCAAGTCCTATCACTACAAGCCTTTGTAAACAGTCTCTCCCCAGCTTTTAGGTATGACCCCTTCAGGTACTGGAAGGAGCCCTGTACTCCACTTGTTAGGGGCAATTCTAGCTTTGCCTGCATTCCCAGTAAGCACCGAGTCTCATCTGGGAAAAAAGCCTGTAAGTTGATCAAAGGCAAAATGAAGGAACATAGCCTTCACTCTCCTGCTCAGCAGAAAATCTAACAGAATATCTTTGTGTGTTCACACCTCTGAGCAGCTGATAACACCTCATTTCTTTTTTGACCTTTTCTGGGATCAAACACCACAATATTTTCATTCTGTTATGACTACAGAACTTAGGAGTCCTCAATATTTACTCATAGTCCAGCACTCCCCTCCAGACATCCTTTGTGCAGCACCCTTTTATAGGGGGCATGCAAACAGCATTTGTAACCCTTAGCACACCAATGGAAAATAAATTGTATTCATAGCAGAAATAACACATAAACCAAATTAGTTTAAAACTACAAGCCTCTTGTAGTCAGAGCCTACTATTATTTGGTAGTTGCCTCTGGCCTCTTGAAACCTTCTTTGCCAAACAACTGATTTCAACCTAAGAAAAGAGGATTATAGTCTGCCCCAAGTCCACTATTTAGTTTCAAAAGTATTTTGATTGGCGGTGGGAGGAATTAGATGGGTAATTGGACAGAGATAACTGAGGGTAAGTGCAAAGTGTCACAACATCACTGACTTTCTGATAGAAAATAGCCATCTGAACTCATCACACTTTTTGCTCATCAACAAGAATTGATATTATATATTTACAAAACAAGCCTAATGCAAACATATGTAAGGCAAAACACCTATAAAATTACTACAGATAAAATAAAAAACACATCATAAATTCTTTTGAGTCATTATTTTTAGCTGTATGCCTACTCCAAGAACAAATACAGGAGCACTGTCTATGCAAGTGTCCTTCCTAATGGATTACGACCAGTTTAAATACTTGACAGACTTTACCTATTTTTTTCGAAAAGATACTCAGCTTCACAAACCTTGTGAGGTACTGTGTCAAGGGAGAAATTATTTCATTTTAGTTTGTTACTAATTAGAAAGCACCATTACTGCCCTTCCCTGTCAACTACAACCCAAAAGTAATTAACTCCATCACTTCCCATTTCAGGTAAGCAATTTCAAAGTACGAAGCACTACAAAATCTCTTAAGAAGCCCAGATTACGAAAAGGTATCACTGTCTCAAGTGTAAAAGAACAATTGCCAACAATCAGTACTGTTTTACTTGCCCAGTGCAAGGCATTTGAGTAACAGTATTAAACTGGACCAAGAAAAAACAGGAGTCAGTTCTTAAAACATAACATTATAAACCTTTGAATTCAAAGTATATAAAGGCCTTCATCCTACAGCTTGATACTGAAGTGAGAAATTTTCTCTTCAAGCACCTTGCAACTACCACAGAAATAAAATTACCATCAGCTGAGACTGGAACAAGTATCTGTGCCTAATACTCATTTCCAAAGGTACTGGAGATGACAAAATTTTCTTCAGAGTTTCAAAGGGAAATATTACATATTCCAAACCAGAACATCCTTGTTCAAAACAGACTTTGAGCATGGAAGGGAAGAGATAAGAAGTCTTTTGAGCATTCAAACTCAACTTGGACTTCTCACATTATCTCCCTCAAGGAATGGGAGTTTTGTTATTTTTGCAAGGATGACTATTTTGTGGGGGTTTTTTTATTAAAAAAAAAAAGAATCTGCCTCATTACACACAAAACTTAAAGAATCTTTCCAAACAAGAATTTAATGAGCAGGTTACAAGAATGTTGTTACCTTGAGCTTTTAGAAGTTACAAGATTTTCAGATCCATAGATCAAGGCTTTTCTCAATATCCTAACATTCTAACCTCTTCCCTAAGAAAGCATAAGGTGTTTGTTTTCCACTTGCATTACTTAACACTGGATTTCTTTGCTTGAAGCCTCGTACTTGGGAAAAAAAAATATTTTTTTTTTCCTAATCCATATATTTACTGTTTATGTAGGAATTCCCTACACCTTGTAATTCCATATTACCCGTTATAAAAAAGTGCACACACACCCTCCAAACTCTCATGTTTCCAAGCCCTTAATCCACAGTTCAAATACAAGTTGCACTGTCACAGGTTGAGGTCACAGATGAAGTAAAAGTTTTGTTTCTTAAAGGAAACCTACAGGAATTATTGTTCTCTCCCTGTTGACTGCATGTCCATGGAATACAAATGCATTCAGAGAACTTCAAACACACATAATGAAACAGTCCCACATTCCCAGTGACAGGAAAAACAGACAAAGGTAGGGACTGCACAAACACTGGCTTAACACAGCACAGTGAAACATAACTGCTTCTTACCAAAGTTCATATTTGACTGCAGCTTTTATAATTCAAGACAAAGAACACAGATCAGGTTAAAGTGGATTGAAGATTATTTAGCATCAGGCACAGTCTCTACAACTTTCATTAACCTGGAGAGATAGTGCCAAGATACAGTGCAGAAGACACCTCTCAAGCCTCTGAAGTGCTCAGTTAACTCGGTCCCCAACAAGTAGTTGTTCTTGGTGGTTTTTAGGTGTGCCAATAGTATACACAGAAAACATCTGCAGTTGGGACTAGCTATCCATACATTTCCTATTTCAGGTTCTCAGACTCTGAGTTGCCAGACAGCATGTGTGGATCATATTATTTATAGGTCCTACACAGGCATACACACCAGAGCTGTTACAAGAAAAGCAGTCAGGAGCCTCTGGAGGTGAAAACTGAAGGTCATGCTAAACAGCTGGAAGCAGAAGGATTCTGGTTCCATAGTGCTAACTCTTATCTGGTAGCGAAGGCAGAGTAATGAAGCATAAACTATAACTAGAAAGCTTGGAAAGTGGATACTTGAATGAGTTAAATGGATAAAAACAAGGCAGGGGAGAAATAGGGAGGGAAAGAATGAACCATAGAGCCCAAACCTTTATTTGAGAAGCACTTCAGTTAAGGTATCAAAGGAGAGATGAAGAATGACCATATCCTTAACACTCATGATGGATCCATGCAGTGAAAGCCATTCTGAAAATAAGCCTTTCTCACTATACAGCTCTCAGCCTGTGGGAGGGGATTTGGGTTAATACTAACAACCAGAAAGCAAGTCAAGCTGCTCTTTCAAAGTGCTGCCTCAAGAAACCATTTTTGAGAAGTGGGAGTCTCTTTGCATACTTACAGTGAAGATCTGAAATTGATGAAGAAAATTTCACAGTCAAGTCCATGACTTTAAGGCCATGACAATAAAGGTGGAGCACACGTGAACAGCAGCAATGGCTGGAGCAACAAGAAATGCAGGTGTTTACAAAAGTTTTCTGACTTTGGTTCCATAAGGATCAAAACTGAAATAGAAGAGTTGAACCAAGCAGGAATGTTCTGCTGATGGAGACTCAACACAGGGAATACCGATACCCTTAGTATTTCTACAAAGACAGACACTTCATAGGAATTAAGCTTTTTCAGTTAATAGCTTATACATCGAGCCCAGGAGTTCAAAAACTCTTCAAAGACAAAACACGTAAAGAAAGACTAGGTACCAATCACATTTAAAGTAATTGTTTCACCTGAAAGAACGACATCCCTTTTGAATTCTATCTACAGCATTTTGCTAAAAGACCTCTTTGGATAAGAGCTTTTTTTGTGGGGTTTTTTTTTCTATCAGTACTAATATCCTCTCCAAAATCAAGTAATGGAAAGATGCAAACACCTTCCTCTCAACAACACAAGTGATACTCATTTTTCTTGCATCCCTCTAGACACAAAACCAGATTTTTTTATTTTTTTAAAAATTCATGGTGGTATTTAAGTTGGAAAATGCTGCACAGATTAATGGACCTTATTAATGTTTGTTGGACAGTATCAATGTCTATTTCCTGTGTGCTACTGTTCATGCCTGGTACCTCTTTCTAGCTGCAGGCTTCCCATGTGTACTGGAGTAACCTAAAAAGAATCTTAAAGATATTTAATATTGACATTATCAGATTTTTAAGTTTGTCAACACATTTGAACTTGAAACACATGCTTTTGACTATGTTCATACTTCACATTTCCTAGAGCACTGGATCAGTCATTTACTACAGTTAAAGTACAGATTGTCCACACCTAGGATTTTTGATATTACTGAAATATCAGATGAAGTGCAACAGTATGACAAGTAAGCCAAAAAGAACATATATGCGTAGGGGAAGGGAAAAAAAGGCACGAAACAGACTGCCATGCTTTCAGGATCCTCCATGGTATGAAGTAACACCTGGAAAAAGAAAAAACTCCTTACATTTACTTGATCATGCAGGTGATTCAGTAAATGAATTTGGGTTAAATGACCTTAATCTTTGTGTTCCGTAAACTGAAAAAAAGCTTGATAAAAATCTTGCAAGTCCCACACTTAAGATAAACACATGTACTTACATAACTCAGCCACAGATTATTAAGCAGCCAAATAAACTGTACGCTTTACTACCTTACAGAGTTAGTTGTATAGTTTTTGTGCTAGGCGTCATGAATAAAAGCTATCTGCAATCTTATTGCCATGAAAAAAGCAAGGTTTGAAAGATAAAATAGTACCATAATCATTTAGGTAGATGTTTAAATTAATACAAAACATTTAAAAGCTATTAAAATAGTAAGATGCATATATATTCATGCTCTACCAGACAGACCTTCTCAACTCAAAAATTGGAAAATGAATACATATCTTTTCAGTACTATGAACCACAATGGATTATTTCCATTCTTTAAGAAACTGAATAGAACTGAAACGAAGAGTAAACAATCTCATCCTTGCTGGCTTCCTTCTAATTTAAAAATCTTAGATATTCTTTCCAAATGAAGTACTTCCTCTTTTTATCTTAGAAATGAGTGTCTTTTTCCCTGTGTTTGTCTTGGAAGATTATACAGATGATGAGGGTAACTGGCTCCTGCAGTGTTAGAGGGAAGATTTCCTTCAAAGTTTTCACAAACATTCCAACTCAAAACCTGTTAGCAATACATTAAATTGCCCTTTCACCTTTGTTTCTACCATTAGTGAAAAATACAAATGAGAAGTCTAATCTTGTTTAAGAATAGACAGTGCTAAGTCAGCATATTCTTGAGCTTCAAATCAAAGCAGAACAGATTCAAATTGGAAATCTTTTAAAATGTATCTTCCTCCTTTTCAAAATATGTATTTTTTTTTCCTTGAGAAGTGGTATTTCACAGATCAATACTTTCAGACCTAAAACCAGCACCCAAGTAGTATTGTACTTGTAAGAGGTCAATATTTTTTTAGAAACAACAATAAAATAAACGGATTGTTTGACAAGTTATGAAGCACTTCAGTACTGAAAACAGAAGAGAAAAACATCCCTAAGAAGATTCTGAATTGACGACCATACTGTATTTTATATTGTGATCCAGTATCTCAAGAGAAAACAGCTTTCAAGACTGACAAATACTAAGATTAAACTCTGTCTCTTCTTGCATGGGATGCCCACATTACTGCCTACTACATTTCTAAATGAACTTAACCACTTCTTGTTCTGTGTATTCTTTTTTGAGTAGACATTCGAATAAACAACCCTTGAATGCCTGTAATGAAAAGTTGAGTGTCGCTTCAATAAAAACATACAACGAAATATTCACATATTTTACTGTTCTAACACAAAATGTTCTCTATGGAGAGTAGGAATCAAAATAGTGTCAGGTAACAGGATTACCTGAGGACACACAAAATTTCGCATAAAATCAAGTTTCTTCATTAAAACCAGAGAGTACTTCAGTTCTACAAAACAAATCCTGTAAATCTTTTCTTTTGTTTCCAACAGAAATTTAATTAGGACAGATAAAAGGTTTCTGAGATATTTTGTTGCAACAACAGCAACTGCTTTCAAGAAAGGCATTAATGTCAGGTTTTATTTCTGGTCACTTGAGTAACTAAAATACCAATTTAAAAAATGTATTCATTCTTAAGCTTCACAAATTTCATTTTTTAAAAATTTCTTTCTGCTGCTTAAATCTATTTCTAGACATTTTGCTCGGAGGGTGATATAGTCTACTGAAAATACTTTCAAATTTTTTTTTCTGATTTTTTTTCTAAGAATAGAAGGAAGGTGCCATTATTGGCTCGCCTCAGCAGCCAGTCCTACTCCTACTAGCAGGAAAGACTTGGAACAGATACACACACAAAAGTGTTAAGGTGCAGTATCATACAAATCAGTAAAGAATATACAAAAAGCATTAGTGTATAATACTGTGACAGTCTTATATTCACATACAGTAATGTCCAACTACCTGTAACTAAAGTGGCCATAAATCCTGAAGAACCTTATCTATAAAATTAAGTAACCCATCAATATACTGTATCTCTTCTAAAAATACCCGTATTTTACACTAATATACAAGGTATCTGCTTGCAAACACAGAAGTAGCCATAAATAAAACTTTATTCTTTCTTTTCATTTACAAGCTACCAAGTACCATGTATTTACACAGCACTGGACACTTAAAGTAGTTGCAGTCACAAAATGATCCAGACAGCTGTTGATAAAGTAAAGGATCATAAGAGAAAAGCAAAGTAATACTGTAACAGAGAAGTGGCAAAAAAAGCAGTTTTGCCATAACGATCAGACTTGCATGTTGCATCAATTCTGGTTGAAACGACTGAGCGTCATGCGATTCTTGGATTTAATTGTTTGCAGTCTGGCTAAAGTTTGTACAGTCATTTCTCTTTTGCAGTTGTTAAAATAAAAAAAGTTAAAAACTATAGCAGCAACAAGCAAACCCTGTGACAGGAAGGCAAGGTTTAAGAACTAAAAAAGTTTTAACAATGTGCTTAGGAAGGTTGCAGAATTTATCTTCCATCAGCTGGAGTTCGACTGAGTGACAACATGATTCGGGCGTATCTTTCACACAGTTCGTGTGTGGAGTAGGAGGGTAGCTTTGGCGGGTCATTGAATCCTTTAATCTCTGTGGAACAATCTAGCAGTTTTGGCAGGAAATCTGTCAGCTTTTCTTGCAAGTTTGCTGCAAATAAAACAAGAAAACACAAATATAAGCATTTACAGCTGCATGTGGAATTCTTGGGTTTGTGTCCAGCATTGACATTTTTATTGGTGGGTGGGAGAAGGAGGAATATCACTTGGAATAATCCACTTTCTTCAAGTCTGCCAGCAATAACCAGAACATACTAATTCCTAGTAAGATGTTAATATAAATGTCCCTTCAGATGGTCTACCAACACAAATGTTTTTCCATTCAAAAAGCGTATTTCCTTTAAGGTCTAATACTCCAGTGCAATACATGGGAAAATAGTTTATTTAAATGCATATAAGATTATTAAAAAAATCAGAGTGAGTCAAAATATATTACCAAGGCACAAAAGATATAGGCTCAATTCAAGACACTGAAAACATCACATTCATTAAAAAAAAGTGTGCAAGGGCCTTTTATCTTAATGAAGAAATCACTTACGTTCCATTTCTTGTCCAAGATAAGAACACCAACGGTTTCTCATATCTTCCACAGCAACAATATCTTTTTCTTCCATTTCATCCACCAGTAGTAATGGCAAACATGGGACAATAAGCTCATTCATAATGATCAGGCCATTATTTACTTCCTGATCATCTCCCGATTCAAATAGTGCTGCAGCATGTTCATTTAGTTTCTTCATAAACCACCACAAAAAAGGAAAGCCTTTAAGTACACAGCATTTCACATTCTACCACACATCAGTTTGTTTAAAAAGCTACCTGGTAATTTGTATTATCTGCAAAAACGCTTTAATTTTTACAGCAACAAGGCACATACTTTATTAAACCACTTGGTCTTTGCTGTTACTAAAGCCATTTCATTTGACATCTGCCAACTCAATCCCCGCAGCAGTTCTTTTTAAGACTGAGGTCCTATGACCTGCCTTTGTTTTCTCACTATTGACAAATGTGATATAACCAAGGAAAAACACATTTGATTCCTGCTGATGCCTTTTCCAGTACTTGTCTCCCTGTCAAAATGTGCCAAGAGGGTGAGCCCGCTCACCCACACTGTCAGCTGTTGTTCCAACCTAGCCTAGACAATGGCAGTGAGCACAATATTTACAACCACAAAGATGATGACTGATAATTAAATAAAAATGGGAATAATGTTTTTCTACTTACTTTTGCTTTTTTTTCTTACACAAGTCTAAGTATTAACTTGTTAATGAAAAGGGTTTGGTTAGTTTGGTTATGTGTATGGCAATGCCTTTTTACTAATTAATTTTGTTAAAGCTATGCAGCAAGTTCAACTATTTGAAACATATTTCACCCTTCACTTACTAGCAAACATTCTCGTCTGTAGTGAGATATCAGCTCTTCATCATGCCCTCTGTACGGGCCTTTGGACAAGAGTTCTTTGTTATTCTGGTAAGCATAGATAAGGTAGAGCAAGGCTTCCATATAGCTGAAGTAAAGAAACAAAAGCATTAGATGCAACACCCGGGCACTGCATGACTCAAGGTAACTAATGTACTCTTCAAAGGACAGGAACTTCACCTGCTTGTGTGACTCCAAGACCAACCCAGCCCACCAATCTCTTCATAATGCTTTTTCTACCACAAAAAAAAAAAAGTGAATTTTTAGCCTCAGTAACTGCAAGTTCTTCCAAATTCTTCAAGTACAAAGACATGGAAGGAGCAACAAAAGTATTTCAAAACCAGAAGTGCTGCTACATTGTCAATATTTGTCTTTAATCTAAATGCAGAAGATAAATACAAGCCTAATTGCTGAAGGAAGAGTAACAGAGGGCTTAAGGACTTCACACTTAATAATCAACAGAGACCCCTTTACACATAGATTAACAATCTCCCCTCAAACTGTTGCATATAACTTCTGGCAAACACCTTAAACTGTTAATTCTCTGATTTGCAGAAACCCAGTTATCATAGACAGCCACTGAAAGCAGTTCAGGCACCTACGCTAAAAACTAGCAAACCAATAAATCTAAAAAGATACATTTCCTAATGAAGAAGTTAGAGGAGCAGTATATTGGGCACTCACTCACACCTAGTGAAAACAGGAAGTCATGGTCAATGTTTCAACTAACAAAACCAAACCACCTAACTACTAAAAATGGCTAAAAATTATGTGAGTACATCCAGAGCATACCTGAAAAATACATGTCAGAATTTTCCAAAATCATAGAATCATAGAACAGCCCAGTTGGAAGAGACCCACAGGATCATCGAGTCCAACCATTCCTATCAAACGCTAAACCATGCCCCTCAGGACCTCGTCCACCCCTGCCTTAAACACCTCCAGGGAAGGTGAATCAACCACCAACCTGGGTAGCCTTTTCCAATGCCCAATGACCCTTTCTGTGAATTTTTTTTTCCTAATGTCTAGCCTAAATCTCCCCTGGCGGAGCTTGAGGCCGTTCCCTCTTGTCCTGTCCCCTGTCACTTGGGAAAAATAGACAAACTCAGGACTAATGCCTCCCAATGAGACAACAAAGAGGAAGGAAAATGTTAATTGAAACAGCAACAGTTTCTTAAAGCTTTACTTAACAACAAATTGAATCCCAACATCATAACTTCAGAATCTACCAGGAAGTTATTTCTTCTGCTATGAGATCTCCTCAAAGTCCTTTGCAATCCTAAATCTTTATTGCTTAACTAATGTAAGTGCAGTCACTGCTCACCGATTTCTTGTCCTCAAAATACAAAAGCTATGTTTTCATTAAAAGTAGTCCTATTACCCTCTCCGCAAGACCCTTTCTCCTACCCACTGAAAACTCTTCAAACCACTGATTATACACACAACTGACCGAGAGCAGAAAACATAACGTAGGAGGAAAGGGGAGAAAATGACTGAAAGGAACTGGAACTGCAGGTTATAAAATCAGAGGACCTTGTCTCCCTTTCCATTCTTAGTTCAGTAATCTGTGAAACTGCAGGTTGAAATTACACCGTCAATAATCGTTCATCCAAATAAAAAACTTGCTGTTGGTAATGGCTGTGTCCCTAGTCCCTCTCTTCCAGCTCCTTACCCTAGTTGTGTGACCCTTCCCTGAAGCAACTGCAGTGCCATCTAATAGCAAGGTAAGCTGTTGGAAATCATCATTACTATACATCCAAGCTCCAAGTTCTTATACATGTTGAGAGTCTGAGGAATATTACTACCGAGTAAATTAGTAAACAGGTTCTGCCTTTTCATACCTGAAGTACACAGAAGTTCCAGCCTATGAACCGTAAGCCTAAAATCATTGAAGCAGCTCAAAATTATCCACCTTACTGGGTGGTCTAGGCTTTGGAAAGATGCAGAAAGCACACCATGGATAAATTTTAGCACTGCTTTGAAAAAAGACATTTCGGTCTAAACTGAAAAACTGTACTGGTTTTTCAAGAAAGCTGAAAGTCAACTGCTAAGACTTACAGACTGTTCACTTCTCAGTTACTACCACAAGAGTGAGCTGCAGGTAAAATTCCTGCCAAGGTTCATTAGCTGGCTGCATTCATCTCACCCACAGCAGGTCACTCCCTACTCTACAGTGTAGTCAGAGAAGATATGCCTGAAAGACCCTTTAATTCTCCATCTGCAGTGAAAACAGGGCCTTGTCAACCACCAAAATGGATCATGAATGAGCAATGAAAGTAGGTATGAAAAAGATACACCAAACTTCTATTTTAATGTTGATTTTGTGTTTGTTCAACACAGTACTATTATTTATATAAATTAAGAGAACATCTGAGTAATGGTCAGTTTTTGGCTATATCTAGAGATTGAGTACTGCTAGGTACCTTTTTTCGGAAAAAAAAACCAAAACAAACCCAAACAAACCTCAAAACAGACCCTGCTAATGAAGGTTGTATTTTAATTATTACAATCTATGTTTTCATAAATATTTCTGAAGTTACATTTTAATGATTTCAGTGTTTATCAATGTAGTCTCATTTTCAGAATAAGAGTGGTAGCTCTACCTTCTAGACGTGAACTCAGTAAACACCTCAGTTCTTTGGGAACCTGTAGCTGTAATATGGGTGCACAATTGCAACAGATGCCTACAGAGCAAATCAATGGATACCTAGATCCTCACCCATCCTGTACGCACACTCAACTCTAATCTTACGGTCCTTGTATTAAATATCCCTTGAATAACTTACAGAATTGTATTTCTAACCAAAAGTAAGGAATGCTACACTACTTTGGAAGTCAGATGAGTCTGATAATATAATATTTTTTATTTCTGACCAATATCAGGGTCTAAGGCTGATCATTATAGGCTTGTTTCCTAAATTACGACGATGTTTGGTATACCTTAAATTAATTTGCAGAATTAGGGTAAGTCATAAGTCATGGAAAATTATACCAAAAATGTTCAGTTCAGAGCAGAAACCTATGCTTCCCTCCCTCCCCCGGTCTAATAAGAATGTATTATGGTAAGAAGCAGATTAGTAAGAACACTGGTATATTTTGCAGCTGAAGGTGCCATCCTGGAGTCCCAGTGCCAAGGAACTTGAAGACCGCCCGTTCCTGCCAGTATGCTTAGAGTGCGCATGAAGCCCAGGGATAACAAGGAGGATTCCTATATACCACACCGATGCCTGTGACATTTTTGCCTCCTTAAGGGATCAAGATGAGAGAGTTTATTTTTTTTAAAAAAGCCAGGGAATCTTCTGACCTATGTTTCTCCATAAGCTGTTTACAACTGACAAAGTGGCATATTGCAATTTAGATTATTGATGAATGCATTACTTATTAAATGCTAGCAACCAGAAGACAAACAGACTATGGGCTCATTGTGTTAGCCAACCATACAAAGACACAGCTTGTCATAAAAACAAGACAGTGTCATTTCCAGTCAATTCTCCTGTTTTGTTTGGAAACTTCCATTTTTGGAAGCATACAAGACAAGAAAGAAAAATATGAAGCCATTTACTACACCACATACAAACAAACAAAAAAACCTCCCCCAAAAAATATTTTATTCCCACTATAATTTCCCTAAATACCGTATGGTGTTTAAGAATAGGAAATTGCAGGAATCTCTAAGGTAGATGTAAGACTGAAGACAATAATGGATCAATTAAATGCTTAACTAAATTAAAGAACATGGTAAACAATTCTTAATTTAAAAAATACATTTACCTATCCATATTACATTTTGCCTTCAAATTGGTCTAATACATTAGGTCTATACTACCACTTACCTCTTTTTCTGGAAAAACTCCAATCCTACCATGAGAAACATGGTTGTTTCCCTGAAGTGTCTATAGTCTTGATGCCATCTCTGCATATAAGAAAGGGTACATAGAAATTCATCGACAAACATCAAATTTTTTTTTATACTCACTTTACTTAAGTCTGCCTCAATCTGCCTTCCCTCAATAAAAAAAATCTTAAATATTTAAAATACTTCCAGGTGAGATTATTTTTTACAGAATGCATTACCATTTGAAAGAAACACAAAACATCTCAGAATCAAAGTCAGAATTATATTTTTCTTCTCAAAAATAGCTGAGAAGCTAATAACCTTTTTTCCTTCCCTACATTATGCTCAATTATATACTTAGAAAGTTTTAGATAGGGTTGGGGTTTTTTTTATACATTGTATATTACGCATTACTTTCAATTCAAGAATGACACAGAAAAAGCCTGAACAATTTACATAGGAAGTAACAAAAAAGCCAAGTGCAATTCAGACTGTTGAGATGTTTATATTGTAGCAGAAAGTTTATCTCACTGCATCACCATTTATACAATGTGACTACCAGCACACTTTACAGGTAAGTGCTCTAAGTGAGAAAGGTGCTTTTACTGTAGTTGGTTAGTAGTCAGCTTTCAAAAGACAAAGATAAAATGAGAGACAGGATACCGCAATACATAGCCACTTACATATTCAACGCAAAGTGCATGAGAAAAGGTCCATGAAATGCCAATTCATCATAGAGGACAAAAAACAATACTATCTTGGAAGGAAACACCAGTTATCTGCCTCAAAAGCTGAAAAAATGGCATGTGATATGCAGGGGAATAGAATACACTGCAATCCCTCACTCTTAAAGCTAAGTCCAGAATTGTACATTCTACATGTGCAATGCCATTCAGAAAATGGTAGAATATTGAGCTGTGCACAGTCCAAAAAACCCAACAGAAATCTCACTATGAGTCCTTTCCCCTCAGAGGCAAGGGAAGGCACATTATAAATAGCATTGACTGTAGGTCCTGAAGCAGGTAATGAGAAATGCCCAGTACATAATTTTCATTTGGTTTGTTGAGGGAAAGATTACTTCCACAGCCCTCATGAATAAGCTGTTTGGATCTAATAGCACAACAATGAGGTCTTAAGTGGTGCACTGAAATCTGCCTGGGACATAAATATCCACTGTTAAGAGGTCTTAATAAGCAGTATTAGAACTGAAACTGATGCAGTAAAATCAGCTATAGACTTAGGTTTAAATATGAGATAAATTATTTTGGCAAATATTAATCATAATTACTTAATGTCCCAAATTTGCTGGTTTTCTTTTCAAGTTTTTTCAAGAAGCACAGGAGGAAAAAAATAAATAAGCTGGTTATGTATGGCCTCGGTAAAGTAAAGAATCTGGTGCTCATAAGAAAATAGGAATAGCTGCAGAGAGAGCCGGAAGAAAATTACAACTGTGACTGTCCCTGTGACCCAGTTCTCAAGATGCACAAGTCTGAGCTTTGACCACTTTCACTCTTCCACTGCTAGCTAGTTTAGACTAGCAAAAGCCAGCTGGCTCCTATGGTAATAAATTATGAAATACTGATAGTAACACTGAGACACATTAATTAGTAAGGACAAACTCAAATTTAACATTTATTTATGGCTCTAATAATCAGAATTAGAGATGTGGAAAAAAAACAGGTGATCAGCCTCTTCACAAATCAATGGTCTTTCAATAACCACTTTTAACTTCTCAGTGTAAGACAAAAAAAATTGTGAAATAAGTTCAACTTACTGAATTTCACATTAAAATTTAATTTAAGGCATAAAAAATACTGACCTCATATTCCTCCATGTTCACTTCATCTGGCTTTATCATTTCAAGTTTAGCTTGAGCAACCTTCATTATGTTACGGCACCTTAAAAAAAGTACCAAGAAATCATGGAATATTACTTGAAATTTGAAAAGGATATTGTCCATACAAAGACATATCAAATAGTATAAGCTAGAGCCTTATGCAAAACTTTATGAAAAAACTGTAAAAAACGTGCATGGTATAATCAGCAGGAGAGGGCAGGCTCTGTGTGATAGAGGTCTGCTCTATTTAAGAATTACTTCTTGTTTTATTTTGCTGAATCACTACATTGCTCAGTCTCTCTTGAATCTTCAGATGGCTTGAAGCCCCCAAATACTTACTTAGCAAAAATAACATTAGAGGATTATTTACTATGCAGAAATCAGACTGATGTTCTCTATTCTTCCATTTATTTATTTCTTCTAATAAGTAAATACATGGAATTTCAAGGGACATTCCTCCCAGGCTTGCAAAGGCTTTTCTGTCTACTGTTGCCTTTCAGGGCACTGAAAAATGCAAACTACATAGTATTCCAAAGCATTTTGGGAGAAGGTACAGAAATCTATGTGCAATGTTATGAGCAACTGAGTATCTCTTTTTATTTCATGACAGAAACTCAACTTCTTGTTTACTCCTTTTATAGAGATTTTTATAAAGAATTAATTTTACAACATATACTTGTAAACTATTAACTAGTACATAAAAGCAAACACATGCATTAGCCTCTCCTATATTACATACAGTATCTGAATCCAAAGGGGTGTCTCCACCCATCAGAGACTATTTGTGAGCATAGGAAATAAGACATGCAGAGCTTATTACCTTTCATCAAAGCTAAGATTGTGATCGCCAAACTGTTCTAGTAATGTTCTCTCAATTATCTTCTTTGGTGCCTGATTCTGGATGAAGTAAACAATTGCGTGACGCAAACGGTAATCACATTCAGGTGGTGGATCTTCCTGGGCTAATTTTAGCAGACGGGTGTATTCCAATTTAATTGCCTAAATAATTTTTAAAAATATACATTATTCTTTCTGGCTTCTAACTCTTGAACACTACAGACACTAACAAGATAGTTCACGTTCTATGGCCTTTTGCCTACAAAATATTTTTTTAACTATTCCATACTCCACCCTTCTAACAAGTCTGAGCTGTGTTTGGGGAAAAGTTAAAAAAACCCAACAACTACTACCAGACAAAACTTGTTCCCGTGTCTCCCGAACGAAGCCTGCCGAAACCCTTTAATTCTAAAGCAGTTTCAATCCTGTGCTACATGTCCCTGACAGAAGGATTATCCAATCCCTAGAGCAGCTTCTTTAAGCATTTACAGACCAAAAGCAGTAAAAGTTTTCAGATACTCTACTTAAAGTAATTTTCTTAAATTTCATAGGTAACAAAGCTATCCCTAACACGTGGTTACAATATGAATAAATTAATAAAAAATTCAATGAAAAACTTAATGAACATGTATGAATTTGGAAACATTAGGTGAGAGTGGAAAATGTCTTTCAACAAAAAATAAAGTGATTTCTAAAGAAATTAATACTCCAATACAAATAGTATCATCCTATAGGGCAGGATGGAGTCTTCACTGAAGATTTTTAAATCTATCTTAGAGGTCATCAGAAGTGTTTACTTTTCCAGCTTTGCCAGCGCATTAGATTTTAATAAATATCACCTCTTATGTTAATTAGATTTTACTCACTGAAGCTATGTAACACAAACAAGAGCAACAACAAGAAAAATAATCAGAAAAATGGTGATAAATGTAAATACGTTCCATAAGTTATCTCTAAAAACAAGAGGTGATCAGATTGTTTGCTAAAATTAAATGTTCACCTGAAACAAATCACTCAATGCCGTAGCTTCACACGTAAGCCAAGTTTCAAACAACATATACACAAAAAAATCCTTCAAAGCAGGCAGAAAAATACCCATTTGATATTTCAAATTCCTTTATGCTGAGATACTTGTCAGCAGGTAACTTCTTTAACATCTACCTATCTGAAATTCAGGTTCCCACCCTCTGCTATCATCCATTTTATTTCAGTACTAACCACATGGGCAGGATACTATTCATGAAGCCTTAAACACAGAGCAGAGGATTTCAAAACTTAAGAGAACTTTCTGCATCAAGATTTTTAAATACTAATTATATGCATTATTATTAAAAAAGGAATTTTTTGAGAGTCAATTACAAATAGCAAAAGCCACAGAGTTGCTATTATCTTTGTTTAGAAGAATTTCTACCATTAGAAAAGCAACACAAACAACTATGCAGCTAAACCCTATTGATTGGGGTAGGCCAGAAACAACAAAACGGTTCCTATTAGCCATTTAATTCTTCAGAGAATTACTCTGAAGTAGGAAAAAATTAAAACATAAAACCTGTATTTTCATATAGATATTTAAACAAAATAAAACAGCATACTACAGACTCAGAAATCCTATGTACAATGAAAAACAACACTATTACTTTAAAGAGAATACAAGGAAAAAACAGTAGAAAAGAAGTATTACATGGTTTCATTTTCTCACTGAGAATGTTACATAAAGATTTTAAGGTAAAGATTCTGCAAGGAACTGTCTATAAAGTTAAAAGAATGACTGGAAGAAGTCATTGGCAAATAAATATCTTAATGGGATTATATATATATGTCAGAAGCCTAAGATCTAAAGGAGGACTGAAACCTTGGCCATAACAATGACCCACACCAAATGGGGCTTACCTGGGTTACACTAAAACAAAGACATCATAGAAAAAACCCCACAAATTTCTTCAAAGAATTATTTTATAAAACACAATCACATGGAAAAACCCAGAGTATAACGGTACTGAAAAATATCACGGAAGCTTTTACAATAAATTTATGGAGTAACATGGGATTTCACCTGACAAGTTTTAAAACATGAAATTTAGTATGAAGTAGGACCACTTTATCTGCATATATCCATGCTAATATACTCCTCAAAAATGAAGCATGTTCCACCTCTCCTAAGTTACTGCAAACATGATTCAGTAGAAAATGAGTAAGGAAACCTTTCTAATCTCCAACAATTTAGCATCAGAACATATTGTCACTCGAAGACAAATCCTGGCCCCCATGAAGTAAAAATGTTTAAGCATTCAAAGTTAAAGACTTAAAACCATTTTGATTGAGTGCTGTTTTGATTAGTCCAAAGCACTAAATATAATTTCATTGTGACCTGGGTTTCTGTTTTAAAATAATCAAAATGTGTTTCATATTAAAAATATAATTCAGTATAATTAACCCTTCTGGTAATGAGCTGGATAAGATCAAGTGAGCATTTTTTTACAACTTAGAGAGAAAAAAAAAAAGTGATTGACATCTCAATAAGTGAAAAAATCAGAAAAAGAAAAAAAAAAAAGGGAACAACAAAAAAAGCAAACCAACACTGAATCCCAAACAAAACCTGTTCAGCTAAACCAAGGAGAGTGCACCTCCATTCCCTATGGACAGGCACAGCTAACAGAGAGAATCTTGCAAACAGGTCTCATGGTCATAATGCTTCTCTAAGTATCTATCACAAACCCCAAACTGACAAACAAACCAGCAAAGCCATGAGATTTTGAGTTCCGTATCAAGGCATTGAATTTTTTGGTGGTGATGGCAGTTGGCATCTTTTGTGGCTTTTTTTTGTTTGTGTTTTTGGTTGGTTGGTTGGTTGGTTGATTCTTGTTTAGAGTTCTTCTTGTTTCTTTTGGTTTTTTACAGTTTCTTGTAATGCAGCTACACAGGCAAGAAACATCTTCACCCTCTCCAAATCATATTTGAGAGGATTTTACATCAATCCTCAAACTAATTCCAATGTAATTCCCTTTCTAATACCCTGATAATTTTAAAGGACATGAACTAAAAATGCTCAGAAGTCTGTGTATATAAGAAAACTAACACATTTTTAAATCTGGTGTCATTGGGAAGAGTAATAATGACAAAAAGCCTAATGACTACTTCTCAGGAACAAAACACTGCATAAATAAATAGTATTGACATTCATGCAGTTACACAAAAGAAAGTAATTTAGAATTACTAAAAATCTTTTAAGGGGTAAAAAAAAAGAACATCTCCGAAGTAATCGACAAATGACTCAACACTGATGTCCCTGGGTAAAAAAAATGATGTCCCAAATTCTAGTGAAGGCATGGGTTTTGTTACCAAGAGGGGGATATACCCTCCATGTTCTCATTGATTACACATCTAGGTTTCACACTGCTTGCTACTATTATTAGAATGCTAAAATGCAAAAAGGTATATAAGCTACTGATATCAAGGCAGTGTAGTGCTGAATCAACAGGGAAATAGCTACCAATTTTTCAAGGCAGAAATATCTAACTGGAGTACTGATATCATAGAAGAGCACATATAAACACTAGAACAGTCTAAATATACAAAGGGTGGAGGAAGAAAGAGTATCTAACAAGAAAAGGCAGAGGAGAAAATGTTGAAAATGTCAGTTATACCTTAAAGAACCCTGCTTCTGGCCCACACCTGTCATAAACATTCCTGGCTTTACCTATAGCCATGATAATACCTTGCATGTTCGGGGTCAGCATGACCTGCCACAAGGGATTTAAGGTAAAAGTTTGGAATGATTAATACTTTAATGACCAAATTCAATATGCTTTTAATCTCATGCAAGATAAAAAGTAACTTAATGCATGCATACACTGAAATAGCACATTTCAATAAAGATCTGGTGTGCATATTCTGCAAATCAGTCATGACATGTAAATATTTTTACTGTAACAATATATGATTAAAGGAAGCTTACAAAAAATTGGAGAACTGTGTCAAATAAAATTTAAGTGTCGCATGGTGAAAACTTCCCAGAAAGGGAACATGCATCATTCAGCATTAGTATCCATCAGAAACTACACACTGGCCACCAAAGCATTAAAAAAAAATTCAAGTAGAAAAAGAAGAAAACACCCAATCACACGTTATATATAAATATACAAAGTACAGAGTAAACTACACTGCCTGTATTTATGCCTGTTTTAACATCAAAATAAGGGACTTGGTGCTGCAAATGCAATTTGTTTTTTTGAGGCACTTTTGCAGAGAAATTCATTAAAAAATGAAGTCTGAAATACTTAAGAAACACAAAGCCAAACATAAGACATACATCTCACAGCTACTTACATCAGTTATATATAATTTGATACACCTAGGTTACTCAAAGGCCTTTACCTTTCTTTATCCATAAGCAAAACAACACTCCTCTCCCTGTCCAAGGTACAGCCGGCATAGCAACAAAAGATGAAGAATGCTAAACTCACTAGAACTTCCCACATGTACGAACAACATTAAAAAAAAAGTTAAAATATGCTTACAAAAGGAACAGGGAAATTTGGAATAAAGTTATCCTCTAGAAAGAAAACACCATGGTGACAACACTGAAAAAAGTTAAAAAAATCAATGCAAACACAAAAGCATGTCACTAGGTGAGGTTAAATCGTTGTCTTTAAAGGTGGAGACTACAAAACTGTGAGAAGGCAAACTCAGTGTGATGATGTCAATTCCATTATTTTCTTTTCCTTCCCATACTCAAGTTCCAACTGATCACAACTACAGGGCGGAATGACCTGGAATATCCATATATACAGGGAAGCAAAAGGCCTCACAGGCCACCAAAATCACGTTTTGACACTAGAGAACATGGGCTACACCAACTCTATCCCCAGTCAAAACAAACATGGAGAAAGCAATATCAAGACAGGACAGTTGGATGTCCTGGTAAGGCTGCTTTCTGCTGCTAAAATACAGCAGCAAAAATTAACTTCTCTCAGGATAATACAGGCCTATCATCTGTTCCTCAAGTAGTATCAGGTACATCCACCACCCAAGGTCTGAGTTGAGGGAAAAAACAAATTTTTGTATTTTTTGCTTAAGCTTTGGAATAGTCCACTCCACCAGCCATAACAGTTTCAGTTTGAAAAGCTTAATCTTGGCAAAACAAGGGATCAGACTTGACCATTAGCTTTATTGGACTGACAAGAAGCACAAACATTGAGAACACCACTCGCTATCCTTTTGCTTCTTAAATAATGTGGTAGTCCACAATCTACCACCAGTATTTCAAAGGCTACCCGATCCAACACAAACATTCAACTTCCACAGCTAAAAAGACAAATACACCTCCAGTGTAAAAGGTACCATGCAAAGCGTGCCCAGTTAGAGTTGCTAGTGCTTTCCTCTCATATTTCATTACATATTAAGACATTATGGGTACAAAATGCTAAGCATTTAGTTTTGCAGAAATCCATTAGGTGCCACAATGTGCAAACATGCCAAAAATTCTCAGCAGGCAGTACAAAAAAGCACCGAGGAGAAGCGGTGCACACAACTGCAATCAGATGTACCTCATCGTCATAACCCCCCTCCTCTGACTCAATCACAAAAGTCCCTACATCAGGAATCGCCACCTCTACAACTCGCTGGTTAGGAGCTGGTTGAGCTGGGGCATTATCAGAGCTCTGCAGAAGAAAACCATTATCAGTATGTGTGTGTGGGGAAAAAAAAATAATCAGAAAATAGAGAAAATTATGGAGAGATGCAAACTGAAAGGGTGGTCAAATAAAAATATGTGCACTGCCGAGGTTCTGAAAAATACATAAATATCAATTGAATCCTCTAATACTTAGTTTCGTGATTTCTTAAGCAGTACATTTTAAAATTAAACCATAACAACTAAAAACATTTCATTTGTTCTTTATTCACCAGTTACATCTTTACCAGTTAATATGCCAGTATTGCGACTCTTCTATTACAAATTTAAGGTAGTTGTTGAAGGATAAGCCTGTAAACAACCACTTCTTTTCAGACATTTAACCAAAAAAATAATAAATATATCTGAAGTATGCATCAAATTCAAACTAAGGGATGGCAACAAGCCAAAGGCTAACATTTCCTTATTATCCGGGAAAAAGAAATAGGATAAAGGACTCTAGAAATAATATTTTAATCAATATTAAATGTGCATACATTCAACATATTTGATTTTTCAGAAGAGTAACGAGGCAGAAAATCAGGCGAAGACAATGCTAGTCACTGAAATTTTTACTANCAGAAAATAGACACAAATGATCACATAGTGACTTACAACCCTGTTTTTACATATTCTGGTGTTGGCTTTCCTTATGTAAAAAATGGACAAACAAAAAGTGGAGGAAAATAATACATGTCTGCACCTCAGAATGCAAATGGAAGTAGAATAATTAAAATGCATGCTGATACACTGAGAAGGAGGTGTAACTCTGCCCAAGTTAAATTTGGGTACAAAGAGAGCAGCATTTAAAAGTTAATAGAGTGCCTTCAGATTAGCTAAAAATTTGCTTTAGATTTGAACAGCCAAAATACATTTATTTCTAAATAAAAGGAGTTTGCATGGTTTGGGGGTTTTTATCTTTATTTGTAAGGAACCATCCACCTTGTTGCAGAACAATGCAGAAAAATACTTGAGTAAGACAAAATACATCTGCCTCATTAGCCTATCACGATGTTCTCCATGTGGTTCATCAATCAGAGTCTTATGAAGTCCCATGGCTGATCACTGTGCCAAGTGTCTAATCTAAACTAAAACACTTGATACACAGAATCAAGTCTTTAAGGTGCTTCCACAACCCACCAGGATGGATACCAACAAACCCTAGAAAGGGGTAAGCAATAAGGGTTTGATATCTTCTTAGCTACCCCTTCCATCTGGGGGTAACTCATGTTAAACAGGCTCCCCCCTAAGCTGTTCTGTGTTCTGAGAACTCAAAAAATTCAGATATGCAGCAGCCCGAAGCATTAGTGGTATAGCACCTTCTCATCCAGGGTTAGATTAATTTCTCAATTGGCCTTGATTTCAGTTTAAAAAGATAAAGTGTGTTCCTCTGCTCTCCAGGCGCCACAGGAAAGAGGGATGGAAAACATGTCGGGTCTAAGAGTCACCAAGTTGTCACATCACTTTCCCAGGCTTTAAGAGAGCTTTCCTGTTGGCCTCAAAGACTAGACTGCTTCTGCTTAATGAGGATTCATACTCAAGAAGCATGCTTCGCATTTTGCACAGATGTAAATTTTTCATATCTCTAGTGGTTAGCAGGCGTGCCTAAGGAAGTGATACTGTACATTTCATAATTTTTTTCCCTTATGGATACAGTTCCAAGACCAATGTATGTAGTGCTTTAAAGGCACTTGCTTTTGTGGCAAATACATTGGTCATGTATCTACATACTTACAGAAAAGCAAAAAAATATCTGCTGAAAGGAAACTGTTAAATTAGATTTAAGATTAACAAATAATTCATGAAGTAGTTAAATTTTCAATTCCTTTTAGTATTTGCTTTATGAAGTGAAAGTAGAATCATCCAATACTAATTCCTATAGCCATTTTAATATACGCATCTAATGAACCTCAAAAGACAATTCTCATCAAGTTGTGAATTTGCATTAAAGCTACTGAACACTGTCAGGGCACCTGATTCTTGAAAGCTATGTTAACTTCCATAGGTCTTTCAAGGGAACTCAATTACTGTCTTCTATTTCTCAAATAAAAAACTGAATATTTAAAGTAGTAGTTTTGCAGTTTTTTTACATGAAATGTCCGTAGTTATCCTCAAAAATAAATGGAACCATCTGACATTTTGAGAAGACAGTGGACAAAAACATGACCGTCATTTCAACAACATGCTGTATTCTTGAAAAGTACTTTAATCATACAGAAAACATCTATCTTAGTATTTTTCTTATATGACACCCATTACTGTAGTCCACACTTTCTGGATGCACTTTAGTGTTGGACAGCTCCTAAAAAAAAATTGCAATTTTAGAGTTAAAAGTTTCCACATATACACCCTTTTATCAGCTATTATATCATTTTCGCTTGCAAAATAAAAGCAAAAGAAGAATTTCAAGCTTCAAAATACCCAAATATCCTCACCGTATCCATTATAGCTTCTGGGCCTCTATCTTCTTGTTCAGCCAAAGCTTTATTGATTGCTTGTACAGAATCTTCTTTTAAGTGCTTTGAAATATCCGTTCTTGATGGTTGCTCTAAATATTCTGGTTCTCCTGCTTGAACTTAGTGACAGAAACAATTTTGTATGTTAACATAAGCATGGATTTTGAATTGATTAATTTTATTTGGATCACTATCTCAGAGATAAAGTAATCCACATTGAAAACGCAGGGTAGGGCACATCATTAGCGAATACAACTTTACACCAGTCTCTCTCTCAGGTCACTTAACACTTGCACGTAAATAGATCTGTGATTTTAGATTAAGAACAACAGACCTCTCCTGTCAACAGACCTATTAAGGGTCTTAAGTGAGAGAAACTCATCAATCACAACTAATAAAAAGATGAGATTCTACTCAAACTTTCTGTGGGATTCAGACCAAATATATGGAATAATTTACAGCCAACTTGAGGGTCAAATGTATTACTCGGCAAAATAATCAATGAATTGTATTGTTCTGACCTAAGAGAAATCTGAAAGTCTTTACCATTTGAAGGCAATGAATTTCCTAAGCAAAAACAATGTCTTACATTTCTTACATAATGAAAGCAATTTTTGGCAGACAGATAAAACATTCATTTAGTACTTTCCATTACTAACAAAAGAATCAGATCAGTCTAAAAGTGTTTGTGAAGTAGAAACAAATATAAGATGAAGTCATTCTCCATACAGTTTGCAAAAAGAGAAACTTCATTAAATCACTGTACTTTTTACGTTCAGTTTGCAGTTGTAGATAGTTTTGAGAAAGACATGCTCGGTCTTAATGGCTCAAACACAACTAGAACATCTGGACAGCAGTGTCACTACTCAAATCCACCATGTCATCTGTCACATAATGGACATACAGGCTTCTTCAATGGAGCAAAAAGTGGATGTAACCTAAAACCTGACAGATTTTTCTGTGTCCAAGAAATCATTTGTTTTTACAGTCAGATTGCCAATGGTCATTATTACTTAGGTTACTAACAGCACTGGTCTCACTGTTGCTGTTCAGAGCCTTTTCTACAGTTAAGACCTTCATTTCTACTTAGTCATTTCTTCACAGGACCTAATATTGCTAACTCTAACCAGTACATCACACTAAATAAATTATTCCTCTCTTCAGATTGAAATTCTGTCCTAATGTAAAATACGAAGGTAGCTTTTCTACTCCAACATTCTGAAAAGAAGAACATGTATCACTCATAAACCAATAAAATGGTCTCAAGCTCCGCCAGGGGAGGTTTAGGCTGGACATTAGGAAAAAAAAATTCACAGAAAGGGTCATTGGACACTGGAACAGGCTACCCAGGGAGGTAGTTGAGTCACCTTCCCCAGAGGTGTTTAAGGCATGAGTGGATGAGGTGCTAAGGGGCATGGTTTAGTGTTTGATAGGAATGGTTGGACTCGATGATCTGGTGGGTCTCTTCCAACCCGGTTGTTCTATGATTCTATGAAATTCTCAAAACAGACTGGTGAGACCTGCTAATACGTATCTCTCTTAGAAGATCAAAGGCTTCTATGGAAAAAAAATTTAGTAAAAGCTAAACAGAACTGGGAGGGAAAAGAAAGAAGAATCAGCAAATAATATCTAAAATGCATACAAACCCCAGGCTAAACTTCAAGTACAGTTACCTACACCAAGTGAATAGTTATAATTTGAGATTACATAATGGCTGGGGATTAGCTTGGGGACTGGGGGTTAGGTGTTGTGGCTCAGGCAGGGCTTAGAGTTGCGGGAGGGGCTGGCTTTGGGGACAGGGCTTGGGGTTAAGGGCGAAGGTTAGGGGCTAGAGGGTGCTAGGGCTGGGAGTTGGAAGTTGCTGGTTAGGGCTCGGGCTCAGGTTAGGATGAGGGGGTTATGCCTTGGGGCTGAGATTTGGGCTAGGGATTATGGTTTAGGGCTAGGGCTGGGGATTAGGAGGTGTGGTTGGTGTTGGGGATAGGGATTTGGGGTTAGGAGGTGGGGCTGAGGCTTAGTTATGGCTTGGGGATTTGGGGTTAGACTGGGATTAGGACTAGGGTACAGATTAGAGGGTGTGGCTAGGACTGCAGTTTGGGGTTCAAGCTTGGGCTTGGAGAATTAAGATTGGGGTTATGGCTTGGGGATTTTGTTGGGGTGGGGGGGTTACAGCTTGGGACTGAGTTGGGGGTTGCTGGTTGTGTATTAGGGTGAGGTTGGGCTGGGGCTAGGGGTGGGTTAGAGTTGGGTCTTAGGGTTAGGGGTTGGAGGTTAGTGGTTAGGGCTCAGGTTAGGATTAGGGCAAGGGTGAGGGGTTGCTGATTAGAGGTTAGAGGGCTAGGTTGGGGTTTGGTGGTTGGGCATTGTGGCTGGGGCTCAAGTTAAGAGTTAAAAGTGAGGGTTGGGGATTAGGCTAGGGGCTAGGATGAGAGCATCGGGTTACGGTTAGAGTGTGGGAGTGGGAATGAGGCTAGTGTTGGGGTTGGAGGTTCAGGCTTCAGAATTAAGGCAATGGTGAGGGTTAGAGTTAGGGTTAAGGGGCGGGGGTAGTGGCTGGGAGGTGTAGTTAGTGTTGGAGGTTAGGGAGTGGGGTTGAGAGTTGTGGGTTGAGGGTCAGGGAGTGGAGTTGTGGATTACCGTTTGGGGCTGGAGCTTAGGGGCTAGCGCTAGCCTTTTAGGGCTAGGGCTTTATATATAAAAAAGTAAAAGGCCAGTAGCTAAAAATGCCAGTGTTTTTTGTTTCTCCTCCTTTTACAAACAGATAGAAGCAGCTAACCTGGAGCAGGTGAGGGTGCTGGTGCCCTGGGTATCTGAGATAACAGCTTCTCTTGCTGTGCTTTCTGAGCAAGTTCTGCATCCCATTCTTCAAGTTCTTTTTCAAAACGTTTATTGTCTTCCTTGACATAATCCCTTAGATCAGAAGGTAGCGTGTCCATTCCAACCAGCATCTGTCCTGTTTCTTTGTTAAACTCCTCTGCAGTAACGTGAAATTTAAATTTCAGAAAAAATAAATAATAAGGGGAAAGAAAGTACATTCAACAAATTTCCTCAGGTGAATTTTTGGAAACGCAAAGAATTGCGCCAAAATCCCAACACTGTATTATTATTATCATTATTATGATTATTACCATTATCATTATTATTATTATTATCTGTAGGACACTCCTCTGCTACTCAGATGTGTGGCCACTGCCCTCGTGATCTTTGGATTATGCTAGTTTTTGATTATATGTTATACCATCAGATCATTGCCATTTTGAAAGATGAGCCTTTTGGGCCATGAGCACTCTATGACTGTGAATATTCAGGGGAAAAAAAAGTCTAAAGAAAACTGCCATAGCTTGACTGCATTCCTGACACACAGAGCTGGACAAAACTACCCAAGAGAAAAAGGGAAAGAGAGTGGCTTTACAGGGGTTTGGGATGTCAACTGGTGTGAACACCAGCTACACTAAGTAACCTTCCTTTCTGCTTTGAGAATGGTCTCTGCAAGAGTATCACAGATCCTAGGGGATCAATCACCTGCAACTGTCCTCCAGCAAGCAGGCCTCAGAGTGGCGCAGCTGCCCTACAGGGCCCATAAACTCTATGGCTGCAAGTGCACTGCTATTCTGGCAATCTAAAAATGTCAAGGTTAATGTTGGTTCTCATTTGAAAACCGAACAAATGTGCACTCTAGCTTCCTGCCCTGTGAAACAGATGGGGACACAAAAGTTTTCCACCACTTGTTATTGAATCTCTGGCCATTTTCACAATCAGCTTACCAGTCACTACTAGCATGAGTACTGCGTGGCCTGATAAGGGATCACTGCCCACTCTGCAAACACTTCTGTACAAGCCTTACAGTTACTACATGACCTGAAAATACATTTGCCAATCCATGTATTGCTTTGGACCTACAATCCAAACAGTAAACCAAGTTATTCGCATTTCAATATACTGCATAAAGCCTCAAGTTTCCATGATCCAGTAAAGTTGAGTTCTGAAACTTATGAAAAAAGCTTCACAAGGACTTTAAGTGTTAAGAGGCTTATTTTTCTATTTCCATATTTCTGTTCTAATCTTCAGTGAGATAACTCCAGAGTTCTGAACATCCAATCACTTGGCCAAAATGTTTTCTAATTAGCAAACTTAATTTATTTTGCTCTCTTAATAATGTTAAAACACTGGCATTATCTTTATTATTCGAAAAACCAAATAGCAATTGTCACACTCAAACACAATCTTAACAGTTATGAATGTAAATAGAACTTTCAATAATCATAAAAAACATTCCAAAAATGTGGAAATCCATTTTAAAGAAGCCTGCTATTCTATATAATGCAGAAAATATATACATAACATTACCTTGTATCAAGTATTGTTCCTTATCATTGATGTACATTAAACAATATGCACTGGCGTTCCTGTAACCACCAAAAGAGTCTCGTTCCAACTCTTCCCAAGTTGACTTTGTCACAGAAATATCATTGTATTTCATCCATCTGTTCTGGTGGTGGTCATAAATATATGCCCAGTAGTGTCCTGCATTCGCTTGTCCTTCATGAACTAGCACAGCATGCAACCGATAAGGAACCTTAAAAAAACCCCAAACAAACAAAACCAAAATGTCAAATTATTCTTGCTAGCATTTAGGCCCTATTACCTGCCACCAATAACAGCTACATTAAATAACAGTAAACAAAAAGTAAGAGGGTCAAAACATGACAAAGAGGAAAAACAAAAAGGTAAAATTAGCAACCCTATCAGCAAAAGGACTTTGAACTATCTTATTTACTACTACTAGTTACAAGAGAACTTAGAAACATTTTGAGCCTACACTAGAAATATCTCTTCTGCTTCTGAATATTAAGGAAAGAGGATTCATGTTTTCCTTGCATCCACAAAAAAAACTCAATTATGTCAGCCTTGAGTGTCTATGAATTGCTTCAGTTCTAACCTAGTCAACCTGTCCTTAAGTCTGGAAAGGCATATGCAAATTCAAAGTAATAAACTCTGTGCCTTCTATGTGCCAGTAAGAGAATTTATTTAACAGAATATGTGGGAGCAGAATACTTCTGTCACCCAAAGGTAAAATTCAGCTGTTTTCCAGTATTTTAAACATATTGGTAAAGCATTGCTAAGAGAAGCATGAAACACATTAGGAGATCCTCTCTTCCACCTGAGACAGAAAAGGAAAATATCAGTTTCTAGGATCAACATAAAAAGTATCTCAGGTTACACATGTTCACCAACAAGTAAGAAAAACATGAAACTTAGTTTCAATGTGCTGGAAATTTGAAGGAGAGAAAGAAGCAAGATGAATGAGTGCTTCCTTACTTATGTGTCTTTTCAAAGCATCTTCATGATCAGCTCATTTTAAGCTGTTGAAACAGCACATGCAACATAAAAGGGAAAACTGATCTTCCCTGCTATGCACAGCATGTCTCAGACAGAATGAAAAAAACTGAAACCATCTTTTACTGGCATCACAGTCTGGACTGTAGATAAATGGTCTACTTAACACAAGATGTACTAAATATTTGTTGCAAATATCATTTGAACACCACAATAATCAGTAACCATAGATATATAAAGAAATACAACGTGAGAAGCTCCTTGAAGTTATTTTTAACCAGATCATTTTCTTCCAGGCTACATACAACTACAGGAGATTTTGCAACAAATCTTGAGCTGTAAAGCTGACTGACTGCATAGCAGCTGGAATCCAAGAGTCTGTCATTCCAGAGACCAAACTGCACTGTAAATCTCCTCAACACAAGAAATACACACAGAAGAAATTCTACCAAGTCCTTAAATCTGAATGCTCTGGGTTTTTTAACATCTGTTAGCAAACTAGGGTGAAAGCATTCTTAAAATGACTGCAAGCCCTGCATATGCATGGGTGCTAAAATCCCATGTGAATTTAAATCATTTCACTTAAACCCATGCTAAGTGGGTCAGTTTGAGAGCTTTCCTCCAGCTCTGGAAAACCAGCTGTCATTCATCCATGCTGAGCTTCCAGGAAGGTTCTCCACAGAGGTTTGTGATTGGGCGACAGACAAGTTCAGTGCCAACAGGCACCTCTTGTGTGAGAATGGACAACTCTCCACAGGGCATCATTATGGTTAGGGTTAGGCTTAGGAGATGTCCCCAAGTCTCTCTCACATGAGCTATTATATCAACAGCAACTAAAGGTACAGGGCTACACAAAAAGTAAACAGTTGGCATTAAGCTTCTTAGCTTAACCTACTACTCATGAAACAGAAAGGAACTTTTCCATTATTGTCAAAGGTAGCTAGAGAACAGATATACCAAAGCTGATATATCAAAGATTAATTCCCACAGGAAAAAACAGGTGTGTCATTTCCCCACAGCAAGTTCAAGGAAGGATGGAAACACTCAAATATGCAGCTGATAAACTCTATTTATTCAGAAGGACAAAATAAAATAAGAATTTTGGGAATATATTTCATGTGACAACTTGACAAGCATTTTACAAACAATTGCAGTTTCCTTAGAATCAAATCAGACACAAGGAGAAGATTAAGAGCTTCCTAAACAGTTCATGCAAACACTAGGAAGTATCCTGCAAATACGTTTTCTTTTAAAAGTCTAGTTTTGCATGCCCAGACCTTATCAACTCACAAGAGAAAAGCTTTCAATGCTACAATTTTAATATTCAGAAGGAAAGATCAATACTGTGGAATTCCTCCCAGAAAATGGGACAATACTAAGATGTCAGAAAGCAGACAGTTATATGCATCTGACTCCTTCCTATTATGCCAAAACATCCACAAAGGAAAAACCAACAAAACTGAAGAATGGCTACTTTCATTTCCAGCCTATTATTTCAGACAGGATCGGTACCTACTTGTTTCCTAACAATAACTTAACACACCCCACTACTTTCAGTCATGGTACAGAAACTCCCTCTACAAATCTGTACATCTTCATCCTCCTCTATTTCTGGAATTGTGTTTCAAAATGAACAAAAAAATCTAGTCTGAATTATACAAATCTGCACTAGGACAACATGTTTTACTAAGTAATCTCCTTTTTCCTTTATAATCATTGCTGACTAATAACTTCACCACCCAGAGGTAATTCCTCCTATTACACCTAGGCCAACACAGGCAGGTTATTTGGATGCGAAATCACCAAATTAGTTCATTTTACTGTTAGATGACATGTAGCCTGTAGCCTTCCTGCTATAACACAAGTATTAAGGAAAAAAATGTCTGCCAGTAGCAAGCTATCTAGGCAAGTCTGCCTGAAATACTTAACGTCAGAGCTCAGCTGCCAGGAACTATTATAAGCCATGTACAAAATTAAGATGTACCTCAAGGAAAACTGTAAGCTGAACAGATCTTACTTGGAAAGAAAATAATTCTTTTTACTAACAGAAAGTAACAGAAGAAGTAATCCTTAGAGGAGCCACAACTCCACAGCAGAGTATTCTGGAAATGCCATTCAGACTACACAGTGTGAGAATCTCCCTAAAAGGCAGCTTAAACTAATAGCCAAGATTGTGACTGATACTACATGTAGTCAGAGTTTAAAAATAATAACAAAAAACAAACAAACAAAAAGAAAAAAAAGAAAGCAAAACCAACAAAACTACTCACTGGCATATTAACTGTGAATTAAAATAAGGAGCCTTGAACTCCCAAGTATTAACATGGAAGTTGCACTATTGTACACAATGGCAGTAAGTATCACAGTAAAAAAAGAACAGTTTCTTGTGTCTAATGCCTTGTCACCATAAAGCCTTAAGGTAACCCAGTTATAAGTTCAAAATGGGGTGAGAAAAATTCATTGTGTTACACAAGAACTGAAATTCTACATTCACATTAAAAAGTGGATAAGAAAGAAAACATATTTGGGTTTTTCACCACAAAGTTGCTTAAATTTAAGTACATAACCTGTAAAACAATTCTAATTGTGTCTTCCACCTGACTGTGCACAATTAAAAAGTTTGCAAAACCCATTATGACTTTCCAATGAAACTTCTCAAGCCACTATACATAACTGTTGTATACTTGCTCTACTTCCAAGCATCTATGAACTTCAATGAAAGTGACACAAGGAATATATTTTGAGTTCTCATGCAGAAATTATACTTACTTGGACCATTGTTTTGTCAGAGTACATCAATTCAATTGTCCGATGTATTCTCGATATACTTTCTTGTAAGTCTAAAAGAAAAACGAAGAATCTCTTCCATGAGGCTGCATAATTGCATGTGGCTACATCTTATGTCATTAAAATCCAAACAAGGGCATGTTTTACATTTGGTGCATCTGTTTATCTACCTGTGTGATAAACACTAAACCTTCTCAGATGATAAAGCAAAGAATGATTCCTAAGTCTACCCCTGCTGTAACAACTACTTCCCTTGTTTCCCTCAGAGGAACAGAACAGACTGTAAGCAACACCCACTCCCAAAAAAGCCTTTGCTCAGAAATTCACTGAATTTATGGAACAGCTCACCCTACTCTATAAACCCCCCTGCAGAGCATCAGGTCACAGCATGGGCCGAGCCCTTATCACACCAACAGCTCAGACACACCTGCAGAGATGTTCTTTGGCAGAGACCCCACCTTGTTCCACTCTACTTCCCTCAACACACACAGAAATGTGCACTGAAACACCCATGTATACTTCACTCAATGCCCAGCTTGCATCTTCAGTTTAGACACCTTCAGTCTACTACAATCTCTAACTGGCTTCCCTTCCTATATGCCACAGATAAGTTTGAAAGTACTAAACTCAGCACACACGAGACTATTAAGATGACTTCCCCCACTTCCACAACTCCTTTCCAATGGCAAGTACATTCTTCATCTTGTTGCATTACCTCTAGTGTCATTCTCTACTTCAGTCCTCCAGCGATGTAAGCAGCCTTCTAGGACAGACAGCTCCTCCTCAGTGATGTGCCTTGGCGCTGGATGCATTGGCAGATCAGGAGGAATTCGTGACTGAGTGAATGGTTTATGTATTACTGATCTTTGTACAGGAGATGTGCTTGAGACATCTGAAGATGAAGGCCCCTGCTGCTCTACTGTGCTACATTATTTCAAAACATGAAAAACAAAAATTGAATCATGTATTCAAAATAAAAATACACCATAAAAATAAGATTTTCACCTGAAACCAGAAATTTAAAAAACTAGTAATTTCCTACAGAGCAACCCAGGAAACTTATCTACAGCATCAACATGGAATTACTACATGACTTCTGAAAACTTTGTGGTGTATTACATGCTAGCACAATAACAATTCCGGTTGGCGTTACCAACAATAAACTGGATCAGTCAAGCCAAGGTTTGCTTTACTTGAAACGCTATTTGACACATTCAAATAATGTCATACAAGTAATTGCTGTGGTTTGAATCATTAACTGTCAAACTGCAGAAAGAATAACTGTCTTATGGCCCATTGACCATAAACCCCAATAAATACAAGTTCCATGTTTAATAACTTCTTCATGTCTTATGTCTAGCAGCACTTTCTTTTGCAATCACCTACATATAACTCAACTTAAATGCAACAGTGAAACGACCTCTGATATTTACGGCACACTGAAAATTTAGCAGAAAACCTTATTATAAACTTGTTCCAAGCAAGTCTTGTCATTCAAAGTGGCCAACTTGGGTGAATTCTACAAAAGCAGCAGAATATTAAAATGAGAATTTGTTACAGATTTTTAGTCCTTCTATCAAGACTATATATAATCATATGCATGAAGGAATCTGAAGTTCTAGCACGCTACTAGTTTTCACTCTGTGTGGCATCATGACACATTCTGAGGAACCTCAGTAATATAGAAAGTTCTGAGAAGATTAGGAGTTGACAATGTCACACCACAAAACACGCTATTACATTTCTACAGACCATTCTCTTTACAGAACAACCTTCCTATATAGGACTTCATTCAAAGTATATCACTTCTGGTATTGCTTTTCATGCAAACAATGATAACTTAGATGTTTGTCTTGTCAAACATCATGATTTCTATTGACATATATCAGTAAGATGTCTGAAATCTTTTAAAGGATTTTTAGATTCATTTACTTTACTTCTCTGAAGAATAGTTATTAATCTTGACTGGAGCAGAGCCCATAACCCTATTTTTCAGATGCAATATGAAAAGCTCTGTTACAAAAACGTTTGCATTCACCCAGCTAAATCCTACCCTACATTATACTCAACTTTATTAACTGATACTAATAGCTATTACTAGCTTCAATAATGAGAACATCAGGGAGATCAAGGTCCAATAATGTTGTTACTTCGGCTAGTCTGTATTTGAAAAGTCAGACTGCTAGAAGCCAGATAATCTCAATCAGAAATATAAGCAGCAAAACAGAGGAGAAGCCTAACTCCCACATAAAAATTCACAGATAAATTGTACACCAGCAAACCTGAAGCTCCACAACACGAACATACCGCACAAACTCAGATCATGAAAAAACACACTTGTGAAGCAGTGACCTCAACAGATATTGTGTCTGTTTGGAATTGGAGGTGGAAGTGTGCTTTGTTTGAAAATCATAATTTTCTGCCCAAGGACAGTTTTAGAAGCACTTATGACAAACCCAGATTATTAATACTGCAGTTTATTTAAGCCTGTCATGCTGAAAAACACTTCTAGGAACAAAGCAGAAATTTTATGCTGTATTCCTTAGAAGATGCCCTACTTCTGTTAATTTGGTGAACAAAATAGTTAGACTTCCTCCTCTGTCTCTCTCTCTCTCAGCAGCTGAGTTTGCACTGAGGGAATGACTCAACTGTCACCTTGGGAGAGCAGGAGACAGTCCTTACCTGGGCGATGTCTGGGTTGGCAGCGTGCCGCTGGCAGTGGCACTAGCACCCAGGTCATCGACAGGAGATGTGCACACCGGCTTGCTGGAGGCAAACTCCAAGGCGTACTGCAGGACATCTACCAAGGGGAATCGTTTAGGACCAGAACCATAGCTTAAATATCTGTTAACCATAAAATGTATTAATGCCATGACTCACATATCCAAAAAGAAAAAAAAAAAAAGGATTTTTTTTCTGCTTGACTGCAATTAAATAATGCAAGCCTTTCCTACCACGTTTCATGCACCAGAGTTACCACATTTCTACACAGTTTCCAAGAAAAGCAGTAAAAGAAAGGAGACGCAGCAGGGAAATTTACAGCAAATAACTACACACAAAGTGCACAACTGAAAGGAGTTATTCTATGTAGCTCATAATATTATTTGCATTTACACTGTAACAGTTATCTATAGTACCGTTCTAATCTCTGCTGTAAAACCATGAGGTACTCTTTGAGTCTTTTGATTTCATCCCGTTTAATTCTTGTTATTTCTCTGTTTTTGTGCATGTACCTGTAAAACATGAAAGTTAGAAAGAGGTGTCAGCCTACAGTATTTCAACACTGAAACTGAGACCTCTACCCATCAGCCACGTTGCTTAGTGCTAATAAAAAACAGCCCCTCTCTAGAATCTTGTTTTACCTAGAGTTTCTTAAGTATTAAAACACACCTGAAGAAAATGGTAACCCCATCAAGCTTCCACAACTTTCAGAACATGTTATCCCCAGCGCCAAACCTCTCTTCATACCACAGATGCATCTTGTAAATGCATACAAATACATACTAGGAAAGCTTCTAAATTAAGTGGTTTAAGTAGCAACTACATGGCAATACTTCCATTTCATTGTTTAGGCTCACAAATAACATTTAGCATTTAAATGAAAGCTAAATATTTCACCTCTACATACAGGCGGCATGCACTGATGTTGAGAGTCCTATTTGATCCACACAATCTATCTGGAACACCATGAACTACTCATTCTTTTCAGTGTGATTTTTCAGAGTATTTTGCCTGTGTACACAACTACTTAGCAACAAATTAAAGACTGAAGTATAAGAATGTTTTGGCACAAAGGAGCAGTATGCCTTAAATTGCTATCTATGTATTTCTAAAAAAGAGGAAACCCATGAAAATTATAATTTGCCCAGCCAGAATGGAAATTTACTGGAATTTAAACAAGTATAAGATGCACCAGTGACTTAACCAAAACTCATGAGATTAATTCATATTCACACTAGGACTTTGTTGATGATGATATACTGTACCTGTCCAGATACAAAATTGGAGGAAATTCTAATTTGTTGTGTATCTTCTCTGGTCTCCCCAAAGCCTGATTAAACTCAAATCTTGATAGCTCAAAAGTTAAGACAGGAGGGAGCTCAGTGAACCAATGCTGAACAAAAGAAAAACAGAAAATCCCACAATGAATGCCTTCCAATAGCAGAACTTTAGTAATAACGTTACAATACCTACAGACTGACACAGACGTAGTAGAAATTGGTTTTATCATGTGTATCAGCATAAGATTTCCAAAGTTCCCATTTTTCCCCTTTGCTGTGGACACAGACCATTTGTCACACCTGCTTCATCAGAGCTTTACAACTCATCTATGGGCTATCTGCATTAATGCATAGTAGGCAGGAAGGCTTCTTTCCCCATCTGTCTCACTCTTAAATGAAAGTGGCCTACACTTGAACCTACCTGCCTTACCAACTGCCCTGTTCTCCTTTAACTCTCAAAGGCCACCAAAAGAGTTGTTTATATTGTATCAAGTGCTCTTCCCACCAGCTGTCTCAGACTCAAGTTTCTGACCCTTTCATTCACCTGATACCACTCAGTTTCTAATGACCTCCTCTGAAGCAGGATCAGCAAGTGCTTAGGGCTGGGTCAGACAAGCTCTCTCTGCACAGTACAATTGATATTTTCTTGTAATCATTCCTGCACTAGCAGCCTCTCCTGAAGTTTCTGCTCCAGTCTAATCACTGCTAATTTGTCCACAGACCGACTCATGTTACCATCACCTTATCCTAGCTTTCTCTGACTATTTATCCTTAGTCCTCATTTCTTTGCTTACATGCTTCATTTTTCAGATAAAAGAGAAATTCAGTTCCTATTCCAGCATTACAGTCCCCTTTTTCACCCCATTCTGCAATATAAAAAACTTATTCTTTCATATTAGTATGTTTCAGAGCCTAGCCAAATAAGGGCAAATCAAGTTTCACTGCTACAGACATTGTTATCACACATTTCTGACATCAATGCCCACACCATGACCACAACATTTGACTCAAGACTCACTTCAAGTTCTCCTATCCAGCCAAGTGTTTTGAATCATCTTTTCATACAATAACTCCAAGGCAGCCTTTTCTTCCTGTGCTAGGGAAAATTTGGGTCTAGGTTCTTACTACGCATCTCGCTGCAATGTTTCCTCTCATCTTCCCTTGCCTGGCCTTCGCGCAGGCAGCCTTGTCACACTAACAGATTTCCAGGATGTTGCTGAATCTTCCCAGTTTGTGGCCTCCAGCATCATTCCTGATCTGCTTACATGCAAAACGAGTTGCCTTTCCTTGCCTATGTCAGCCTCCACTTTCAGTTTTCAAGGAAACAATCATTACTTCTCTCTTGAAACAACTTCATAAAGCAGCAAATTTCAATACTAAAGCCAACAAAGCCACACCACAACCTTTCCACCTAAAAAAACCTTTTATTGCAAGGCTCCCCAAACCACTTGGCTGCTGATGTGCTGAATTTCATCAGCCATGATGCTGACAAATGTTATTTCATACTCCCCACACTTGTAAAACTAAGTATGTACACAGATCTCCATCTCCTTTTGGATCCTGATTTAAACTCCCTGGGATGTCTCTCTTCTGTTTGTTTATTAGCTCGATTGTTGACACTCTACTCCATGACTGAGGCTTTTAGGCATCATGATAATAATAGTAGTAATAATAATAATAATGAACAAGCTAAATAATCCATTAGAGACAATGGTGGGAACAAGGGAAAAAAATAGGGTGTTACTTTCAGGATAAAACACATGAGACTGCGACATTAATATTACTCTCTTTAAGCTTTGATATCTACCAGCTCAGACAAACATCGCTTATATCCTTTGTCTAGTGGAGACAGACTTGGTTAAAATTACAAGAAATTCAGTTTCTTTCAGTACTTCCAAACCTTCCAATGAATTGTAATATCTTTGGGGTATTACACTTAAGCATAAAAACTAACAGCAGCAACCACTATAAATAACTTCAGTGTAATAGAACTAATTTACTTGGCCTTGGTAATAGTACAATAATTTTTTTCTAGATTAGAACTTAGGACATCCTTTCTTGTTTTGCCACTGTTGTCAATCAGCCACATGCCTATTTCACTTTCATTTCCTTATGCTAAGAAGTCAAGCTGATTAAAACCTTGCCTAACATTCTAGACCTTCACACAACTATCCTTCTGTTCCCCATAGTTTCCTGACATTAAAGGTTAAAAAACCCTCAGAAACCAAACCAAAATAAGCCCAAGTCTGACATTCCTAGTCAAGCATTTATAATTGAACTGACATTTTATGCTTGAATGTACACGGGTTTTAACTGCAAAACAACCTTCAGACCATAAGATGAACAGTCATGCTTTTGTGGTAGGTACATATAAGATTTCACCTTGTATGAAGACCAAAACCAAACAACAAAACGAAGATATTTATGAGATTTTGTTTTCCTTCTAGTTATATTTAAGAAAAAAGGATCACTGTAAGTCAGTCCTACAACTGCCAGAATAAAAAATTGAGATATCCTATGGAAGAACAACACATCCAGAAATATGTGTAAATACATTTCAAAACGCTTGTTAACATCTGATTTGTTTGATTATTATTTCATCAACAATAGCTGACTAGAAAAAGGGACTGCAAAAGGGACATTTTTAAAACTTCTGTTGATAACACAAAGCTGGAAGTACAACTTCAGACTGGAGGACGATTTCACTGTGTATTGCTAGACTTAGTAATTAAACCCTTTTAATCATATCAGCATACACAGAGGAAGCAAAATTTCATTACCGAAAAAGACTGCCATGAAGGAAGAAACTATACCTGAACCTTTTACTTAAGTGGAAGAAACCTCCTAAGATTTCACATCTTTAAAGTAATAAAACACGAACAACTGCATAAAAAGAAAGTAGCTCAGCTTCTACTGGCAATGGGGATTCCCACATTTCCACATCAATAACCCACGGGTTATTAAGAAAGAGCTCTGCTACAGAAAAATGCTGGGCACATTCATGTATGCCAGCAATTTCAGAGTACACCTTCTTGGTTCTACAACCACCACCAAACTCTTATCCCTAACCCATGACCTGTTCACAAAAAATCCCACTCATCACCTCATCCTAACACCACACATTGCAAACACCAACTTCTTAGGGGGACTCCTCCTGAATCCCTCCACCCACACCTCCATGCTCTCACATTTTGTAGCCTCCTGCTGTTGCTAGAACTCTCCTGGGAGGAACTACAGCGTATAGAGCAAATATTGTCTGCTGCAAGCAAAGGGAAGAATTGGCCACTGTAGGGGGTAAAAGAGCATGTTGTTGGGTAACGCTCATAAAAAAGAGGGGAAGAAGGGTAGACATTGAGGAGGAATTACAAGACAGACACACAGAGGAATTACAATGATGCTGCAAAGTAATTGTCAAATGCACAGCTCATGGTTGCTGTTTACAGCACGGCAGAGGGTGAGCAGGCAGAGCAGTGGTAAGCTACGCAGGACACTATACCCATGAGTTCTTGGAAGATCAAGTATCAGCAACAGGTGGGAAACAGCCTGTGCCAAATCACTGTAGGCACTTAATTATGCCAGCTTTTAATAAGCATGAACTTTGTATCCTATGACAAATACAAAAAGAGGATACTCAGGATACACCAAAAGAGATCCAAGCCCCTCAAATTATTAATTATGCCAGAAATATAGAATCTGCACAGCGGGTAGGTCACACAGAAAAAAACAAAACCAAAAAAACCAAAACCAAACAACAAAAACACACAAATCCCAGTGAAAAATAAAGATTACTACAAAAACACCCTGAGAGAAGCCCACAGGAGCACTTAACTCACCTCCTGACCAGACTTTGCAGAGTTCTCTGAATGAAGAGATTCAATTTCCCCTTCAATCATTGCAGCTTCTAGGCACTCATGCAGATCTTTAAAGCCATTAACCTGGAGTGGATACTGGCCAAACATTTCTGTGTTTTCAAATTTTTTACCTTCACATAAGAAATTAAACTGTTAAGGCTATAGGAACAAACATTTACCTTTAGAAAACCCTACCAATCCTAGGTGACCTGGCCTAGCCTACTGAACAATACCTATGCTTTCTTATTAAACAAGTCAACCATATGTATGAAAACAATTTACTCAAAAAAGTTGCTTGAACATAATATTGAAAAATACTGTATTTTCCTCCTCAGGCTATGTTTTATACTGGTTTTGCATCTACCAGTAATAAGCAAAACTCAAAATGACTTGGCACCACAAATGTATGCGAATTTTTAAACATATAAATCGAAGTTCTGCAAATAGCAGCTCAGTAATACAACCCTACATTGTATCAGCAAAGTCAGTGGAATTGCTGGTATGAAACAGCCCTTTGTATAAATATACTTTGTAAAAAATAAACCACAAAAGAGAACATTCATTATTTCTGTCCCCAAAACAAGACCATAATTTGCTAACAGTATATAAAGATGTAAGCTCAAACCTAAGGAGAAATATGGTTGTCAAGCAATTTCAATCCACAACTTCAATTTATTTCATTCTGAGGTCAGTAACTTGTCTTACATTCGGCATTTTTTTCCCCACCGGTTTCCTTTTTTTCTTATCACATCAGTCAAGATGAGAATGTAAGGGATGAAAGTAGCCAAACGTAAAGGAGCAAGAATGCTTGCTAGTAACAAGCAATCTACAGAATGGTTTTGAAATCTGACAAATTACAAAACACTGTTCCAGGCTGAGGAAGAACCTGGAAGTCACTTTAAAGTTTATAGCTGCTTCACTCAAATGCATCTTGGGAGTCATTCACTTTTGGAGTGGGGGACAGGATCACCAACATTAAAAAAAAAAAAAAAAATTAATTCACAGGTATTGCCTTCCTGGAAACAGAGAACGCTGCAATTCTGCAGATTGACTAACTACATACAAGTAAGATAAAGGGAAGCTTCTTGTACAGTTTCTTTCTCCTCAGTACTCTCTCTGACACTTGCCCTTGAGCTGGTTTCCACTGACTTACTTTCAACAAACTATACTTTGAAGAGGGTGAGTTATCCATGCCAGAAACTGTGCAAAAGAGAATGCAAAAATTAAAATTTTAAAGATCAAATTAAGCATAGGAAAAGAGATTAGCTCAAGTAAATACAGTAACTTCCCTTCTGTATACCACTCAGCGGCAAAGGTGCTCTGATAATAATTTCTTGCAAGAATTTTTGCTCGGCTCACCCTAACTTCAATGCACTTAAAAGTTTACACTCAGCTCCTGGAAGTTATTCAAAAAGCATTTCTGGATCCTCTACAGCTCACTACATTTACCCACAGTCTCAAATTCTCAGGACAAATGTTTTGTCACAGAACAAATGCCTTTTCTCCAACTCTTCTTCTGCAGAAGTAGCTAAAATACTACAATTGCACCATTCGACTGTGTACTTATACAAGCACTGAAAAGACATGAGCACAAAAGTCCAAATAAATTCAGATGCATACCTTCAAGTACACCTACTGCTAGAAATCGTCCATAAAACAACTCCACCATTGGGTTCTTTGGTTTCTCTCCTTCCCTGAAAACAGAAAGTGTGTTAATGCAAAAATCAAAACTACGAAGTTTTATAAAGCTATGAGCAGAATATTCTGAATCCATTATGAGAATGCTGCCTGTTTTACTCAGTCACCGTTCATTAAGTTTTGTACTTTCCTCTATTGACAATGACAATGATTCACATATTTGTAATTATACGTATATTCTGAAAATTAAGTTTCAGAAGTGCTTTGTACTAGGAAAATTTATGTAAATCAGAATCAATTCCTGAGTGGTTAAATTGTACAAAACCCTTTTGGAAACTATTTCCTGCAACACTCTAGAAACAATTACGTATTCAAAAAATAGTTTATACATGTTCACTTACACAAATGATGAGTATTTACTTCTGAGAAGTATATTGAACATTTTGATGAGAAAAAGCAAACCAAACAACTAAAAAATCCAGATGAATACAGAGATAAAAAAATATTTTACCTCTCTTCTTCAGCTTTAATTTGGAAGGCATCTTCTAGCCAATCTAGTAATTTGTGTGTAAATTCACTAACATCTTGCTGTTGAAAAATACAAAATGATCAGTATATGTTCACATATGTAACAGAACACAATGAAGTGTCACCTTAGAAGATCAGTATAGTGGTATTCACCCTTCCACCACGCGCTCCAAAAATCACACTACGTCTAAGACCACAGCATGTTTATTTTTCATGGCTGCCTCTCTAAGTAAACCAAGGCTGTGGTATTCTTCAGCCATTACACTGTTGTGGGATCGTTGTTACCTGGGCTCAGCTTTCATACCACACTAGTCCAATGGTATCTCACAAATCCTATTGTTCAAATCCTTGTGTATCTAATAAGCAGTGACTCCTATTACTTCCACTGAACATTAAATTCAGCATGCTGTTGTAATTAAACACCTTAGCCACACAACCTCATGTGGGAAAATAAAGCATCTGAAGAAACAAAGTGTTTCTCAAAAAAGCAAAATACACCCACTGTGACTTGGGCAAGAATCCTGAAATATGACTATTAGGACCTTCAAGCCAATATCTACACAAACATATAATGTACTAGGACTGTACCAGCCCTGGATTTTTGTGTTAAATGTTAAGAATAAAGCTCTTTCAAAACCCACAAACTTAGAAGCTAAACTAAACCCTAAAAGCAAGACTCTGGAACTATTAGTTAGTTTCTAAAATAAAAGGAAGAAAGTATACTGATTATAACAGTTACACCGTCCGTAACATTTTTTTAATAAGAGTAACTAGAAATCACATAATATTAGAGAAAAAGCTTTAAGACTGTGTTAATTGATGTTTATTTCCTGTGGTTATTTTGAAATTTTTTTGACCATTTTAGGTGTTTCCTATTGCCAGGTGACCACGTGAAAACACACATGAGCTTAGATGAACATACATCGCTATTACCTGTTGGGAATCATTTGATTTAAAAGCATCTTTAAGGATTTCAACCGCTCTTGATGGGTCAACGTATTTTCTCTTTGAACCAACTAGAAGTGCAAACAGGTATCTTAACTCACGCATGAAAGGCAGATTCCTATGTTCCTGTATTTGAAGAAGAAAAAATGTTCAACAAAGGGTTAACAAAAATCTACTTTATAGAAATATTAGCCAATGAACTAAGTGTATATCCAGCCAATCATCATAATATATAGGCTTACTTGTAGTCCTAACAAAGTAGTGTGGGTGCCTTTACTTGTCAGTTTTGGAAAATAACATTTCAGAAACTGAAAGCTCCCTTCTCAACTAGATATGGCTGTTTCACTTCAAATGGGTCTGAATAGACAAGTGGACCAGCTGAGTTGCATTTAAGACAGAATTTACTATTCCTGAGACTTAAAAAGCCTTAAGTAACAAATGCAACAATATGTATCGAAATAGCAGAACTTTTTGTGAGATTCCACACTATCTAGTACTTTCATAAGCTTAATTTTTACTGAAGGCTAAATTTACACAGTGTACACAAATCATTATTATTTCTCTTGACAGAAGTAAAAGAAATAGCCTTCTCTCCTTTCTACCTACTTTTTAAGTATACTTCATGCAGAATAAGAAGTTCTTTTTCTGGTACCCAGGAGAGAAGCAGAAGAAATTTTCTGCCTGTATAATGAAAGCAAGTAAATTGAAACAAGTCTGTCATACCATAGATTAAACCACGTTACAAATGCTGTGGAGACTGGATATCACTCATGCTTCTGAATACAGAGTTGACAAATCCTTGTAAAATGTGATACTCACTTGTAATTAGAACAAAGTAGCATTCAAAAGTAGCACAGATATCAAATGCTGGTTAAACTGGAATTACTTGATGATAAACTATTTCATATGCTGATCAAAGAGCTAATCTGTTTAGTTACTCTTATGTCAATCCAGTATGCATAAAGGTTTTCGTACATAAAGTCTATTTTATTTAGGCTTTTAAAACTGTGCAGGATGAATTGGAACATATTCTACATAATATAAAAAAAAATACCTCTAGTCAAGTTGTACATATAATATAGAACTTATATATAAAAATCCTTCTTCCCAAGTTTTACTTGCTCTTCTATTTCACTTTGCAGAACACCTTCCAATTGTAAACAACATTCATGGAAAAAGCTGAAGACTTCATCAAATGCCATCCTAATTGAACACTAAATCATCATAATTTAAAAATAAAATCAGTTTCCCACTTAGATATTTAAAGCACTTTATACCAACTAAACAGGGAAACAAAGTGTGAAAGTGATTTTTTTCCTCACAATTCTAGTGTCCTGTTAGAAACCTGCAGAATTTCAAGTTTGTGTAACAGATGTATTTATCAAGAGGTTTCAATACTAGTGATAATGCATGTATATAATCTAGATGATTCATCACAGGATACTCTAGATCTCATCTTCCTTTTGTTAAATCTGAAGTACACAAGCTGTATTATTCCATTACTTATCCAAATTTACTAATTGGCTGAGTTTTAATAAGCACACTTGTAGCTTTAGGTTGAACAACTGGATTTCTCAAAGCAAATATATCTGTAAAGTCTAAAAAAGTTCTCAGAAATTAGAAATATCCTTGCTGTTTCTTGGAAAAGCTCTGCTATAAAGCATTATGTGTGATCCTTGACCAGAATATGTGAGCATTACCACAAAAAACCTAAAAAGAGCCTAAACAGAGCCAGTCCCTCAGACAAGGTATACAGTTCCACAAAGGTCTTACACATTAAAACAAAATAACTAATAAAGTAATCACAGCAAATAGCTCTCAATTTTAAAGCATACTATAGGTGCAACAACACAAAAAAAGATTAAAATAAATTCTGAAATATAAACTAAATGGGAAGTGCATAATCTAAAACATCCTCTATTTTATCACCTATCCTGCCTGCATTATTTCTTAATACACTGATGTTGGGACAATTTATGATTAAGAAATGCTTCTAAAGCAATCTATACATTAAATATATAGCAAACATTCCATACTGTCAATGAATATGACAAGACACTGGCTAACAATGTTGAAACAGGGGTAAGGATGTGCTAACCTGCAGCACCATTACCCACTTTCTGTGATAAGAAAACATTTCCTGGTGATACTGTCGACCAAATATCTAGCTGGCCTCACTGTGTACATGAAGAAAGATCTGTTCATATGATAGCAAGAGGTAAGAGAACTGGGAGAGCAAAGAAGCTGCAGTAACTACAAAGAATCGTATTTGTTTTACAGAAGGAAGCTGAAGAACACACCAAGAAAGAAAAATTACTTTCAAATTTAAAAAACAAAAACATATTGGAGACATTAAGTGCATGCACCTAAGTTTAAAATCCAGAAAAGCAAAGTCCAGTTAGCTGACGCAAACACAATAGAGTTGTTGTTTGGCTGGTTTTGTTTTGCTTTGGCTTTTTTTTTAAATGACAAAATTTATACAGATGACTTCCGGACTAAAAATTTTATATGCCAAATCATTAATAGCATTTTGAATCAGGATACTAACAAAAGAGAACAAAAACACCCCACTATGCAATATTCCCTGAAGTACAACCACATGCTTTAATTCCAAATCAAGAGTCTGTCATGACCTTAGCATTAAACACTGATTTCCACCAACTGGAAGAATAACAGGATGTAGACTAGAGTCTTAAAAATCTGAAACTATTAAAACTTGGTCTATATTAATAAGGAAATCTGATCCAATGGAATGTCAGATATGTACAGTACTTAATACTAGGCTAAAAATAAAAAACAAAACAGAACTAATTCAAGATAGTTTTAAAGCAAGAAAGCAGATGGAAGTAAATTCCAGGGCCTTTTTTTGTCAACTAGTATTTTAAATTAGAACTTTAATAAATTTGCCTTCACCTTTTAAAGAAAAAGAAGTACCATGTGTGGGGGCATACAAGCTTATTATTTGTCTTTGTCTAAATTACAACTATCAAAATTATCTTTTTTCCTAAATTCTCCCCGAAACATATTACAACACTAAGACAATGCTTTTACAGCTATAGATAAGCCAGACAAGTACATCAATTAATTAGGTTACTTCATTCTGGAATTTATGTTAAAGGAGAGAATACAAACTACTGCCAGAGATTCCTAATAGCAGGCTTGTAAAAAGTAAGGCTTCTGCACAAATCCATATACTTCCCTGGTGTCAAAACCATTATTTCACAATGCATTAATATAGTCTGTCATGGTGAGAAATGGGCAGGATATTTTTCAAAGATAACAGCTTGTTATTACCTATTTCATACCACTTCTAAAATGTCAACTGCTTTTTACACCCTCAAAAACAAAGGTAAGGAACTTGGAACATTTGGAGAATATTACTGAAACAAAAAATACCACTAATAATGAAAGAGGCAGGCAGTAAGTCAATCTAAAAATAAAACCCCAAATATTTCAGTACAACTCTTTGGTAAAGCATGAATAGATTCCATCTTTCTTACTAAAATACACTGCCCTATCACCTTCTTGTGACATTTTCTCAATACTACTCATGCTGTATTTGCACACCATCTCATGATCTCATACAAACATTTAAAAAAAAAAAACAAATGACAATTTGCTCTTTAAACAGGGTAGGGGAGAAATTATACAGTTCTGACTGGACATTCAACTTCCCTTTTATGTTACATACATAGAAGTTTAGGAAATGGAAACTATCGTCTCTATGTCTATTTTCTTCTCCTTTTAATTGCAGCTCTGTTGTGTTGTAAACACCACACAGCCATTCACTCTCTCCCACTCCTCCCTGCAGCGGGACGAGGGAGAGCATCAAAACAAAGATTAAAACTTGTGGGCTGAGATAAAGACAGTTTAATAAGACAGTAAAGAAAGGGAAAATAAATGCTAATAACAATAATGATGAAAGAATATACAAAACAAGGGATGCACAATGGAATTTCTCACCACCTGTTGACCAATGCCCGGCCAGCCCCCAAGAAACGATCATACCACCGGCCAACTCTCTCCCCAGTTATATACAAGTATGACAAAATATGATATGGAATATCCCTCTGGCCAATTTGGGTCAGCCATCCTGGCTGTGTTCCCTTCCAGCTTCTTGTACATCCCTAGCCTCCTCATTGTCAGGGCAGTATAAGAAGCTGAAAAGTCCTTGACTTAGCAGAAGCTCTGCTTAGCAACAACTGAAACATCAGTATGTCATCAACATTACTCTCATCCTCTATGCAAAACATGGCACTGTAACAGCCACTAGGAAAAAAATCAACTCTATCCTAACTGAAACCAGTACTAGCCGTTACTTTTTCTAATGAACATTCCAGTCAAGCCTGTAGTACCAAATAACTAAGAACAGGCTAAGAATGTACTCCTTGTAAAACCTGGAAAAAAAAAAGAGGTGAAAGGCAATAATCTAAGACCTGTATATGCAAAAATTCACTGCTCTGTAAGCCCTTGCTAAAAATCAGGGCATCAAGTGCCTTCATGATTCATACAGCCACTTCCTCTTCACATTTCTTCCTTTCTTTTTCATAACAGAAACCAAGTTGTCTCCATGTATCTGTTCTCAGAAGGCATCCATTATGGAAGAAAAATTGGTCTGTTCTGTGTCTTAGTCCATGACCATTCCCCTGGCTAGCCTGAGGTCATAAAGAAACTCAAGCCAAGTCTCACTCTCCCCAGTCCATATGAGGACCAGAATAAACATGAGAAAATTTATGCTTGCAATCCGCTAACGTGAAGGCCACAATAGACAAACTAATAACTGAAAGTTTAATCATGAGTTACAAGTAATTCACAACCCCAAAAAGGAACAAATTAATAAGGCCAACACTAACAAAGTTGATGGTAAAGCTACACAGATTAAACACTTGTGGGCATACAAAAAGCATGCCTGTAGCTGCACAGTATGAGCAGTCTAGAAGAAAATACATGTGTTAATACAAGCTCCATTTGCCTTAGAAATGCTCACCCACTAGTAGCAATGCTGCTAAGCTTTATCAGCAAAGCCCTTCCACTGAGCTAGCTCTAAGCAGCACTACTGCAAGCAAACTCTTCCCTTCTCAACACCCTGCCGTGTACTCTTCTGGGAGGCTAAGTTATTTTACAGAAGACCCACAACGGGAAGCTCACAGAAATGTTAATTGGTACTGATGAAATGCACGCTACTTTGAGCTAAAGAACAGTGCAAAAATCAATTACAGAAGAGAAAAGCCCTTATCAGCCATCGGGGAAGTTAGCTTCTAATTTTACCTTTTGGTTTCGAGGCAAGTCTTGAGCATTTGCAGGAGGACTGAAATTCAAAACTAGTCTTCGAAATTCCAGTAGGTTAAATAATGACTGAAAAGACAAGTTAGAAGATGTTTAAGTACTTGTTACTAATAATACACAATTCTTCCAAATGTGCCTTAGCAAAATAAATGTGAAATATATGCAATGCTCAATCTCACTTCAGATGCTAAATTATTCCACTTAACTTTGGTAAACACATTTTCACCAGAAGACAATTACTTTTGTTAAAACAGCATAATAAAAACATTTCTTTACACTTCATAACATAATGGAAAAATAATTTTAGATTAGATTTTTTAACAAAAATTTTATTAATGGTATAACTGTCAGTTTTCAAACTGAAATTAAAGTCTGTTCAGTCATGTAAAATCCTTCTTGTAGACCCTCTATCATATATCTTCTCACTGCAGAAGAGTACATCTTTGTATATGGAACTTAAATCCACCTGCAATTAACTCTACTTGTTGCATTCTGTCCACTCCCCTCATTATTACAGGATCTCGATAACACACATGAGAGTACAGAAACTCTGTTAAATATCTTTGCAGGTAAGGAACTGATACCATTCTAACTTGACTGACAATAAGACATGAAAATAGGTGTCTACAGGCACATCCACAAAGAACCCTACAGTGTAACACTGAGTCTGGAGTCACAAGAGTACGAGAACAAGACCCTGATTGCAGAAGTCCTAAACAGTGGCTGAGAACTGCCCTTGCATAATGCATCATTGCTTTTCTGCACAGGCAGAAAGCATTTCAATAAAACTCACTTCATTACCACAGACTAGCATTTTGGTGAAGAATAGCACTGAGGCTCTAAAACATTTCAACCCTGCTCTTCAGAGAAGTACAGGAAAGACTTGCTCTCCTATCCATATCCTTTGGTCTTACAATCTATGATCAACTTTTTTTTCCCACTTGATCACATATCAGCTATTTATTTTGGAAAGGCAAAGCTTGCACACCACAGCCACAGACTTCCATCCTGCAACTTTACAAAGGTAAAGACTTAAGTGATATACTACAGCATATTTCATAGGATTTAAAACCCATAGTGTCAGGAAAGAAAAACTCAATTGTGAAGAGGCACTGCATTTATTCTAATAATTTAGAACATGCTGTATAGAAAAATAAGATGAATTTGTGAACAGTTGCAATGTTCCCTACTCTCCTTTTCAGAGAGACTGTAACCTTTTCCCAAAGCACAGAGTATACAGCACCTCCAGCAAAATGAAAAGGCTAACTTGCCTTTCCTAGCAGTTTGAGAGTTAAAAATAATTAAAAATTAAAGATTCAAAGAACCGAAAACATCAACCAAAATATGCCTTTCTTATCTTTCTAAATCACAGACAACTGAGTAGTCAGGCTTTTTTCTTTTCTGTACAAAATACAGGTTCCCCTTCTTTCCATCTAAGCAGAGAAGGGAGATTAAAGCAGAGTCCTTTGTTTACTTACTCAAACCATAGTAAATGTTAATATTTAATTCAAGTGTCATTCTAGAAGTTGATATTAATTGAAGTTATGTCTCATGATGTAACAGCATTCCACTGTTGGGCTCTTCATCAAGGAAAATACAGCAGTGTCTTACAAACAAAATAAACCAGCTGCTGAAATAGTGTGTCCAAAAACTGACTTCTCTCCATGACTAATCTGACTATCATTGAAGTACCAAGCAATTGAGCCAGACAATTTCATAATATGCACACATGAATTAAGTACAGAAAACTGTTCTAAAGTCTAGAATTTTTGCCTGGCATTCAATCCACAAGGTTTTCACAAAAACTGTTATTATTTTAATCCAGAACTCTAAACCGTGGACATGTAACACCATGCTTTACTAAGCTGAATGAACCAATTTCCACAAACTGCTAAGAATTAAGAGGATTTTCTGATACGGCCTTTTCTTCTTCAGCTTTGTTTGACTCAAAGTTTTTTATGCAAGATATTTACTTATTAAACTTTTCTCCACAACAGTTTATGCTGTGCATCTTTGTAGTGAGATACAACACAACGCTCATAGTTAGTCTGCCAACACCTCTAATGCTAACAGAGCTGTATCATGTTGTATCTTTTCTATACAAAGCTGAATCAACTTCAGTAAATTTCCATCTTCATAAGAAAAAGAAGATAATTTCTCCAGCTAAGTGTTAACAACTAAACAACAAGCGTGCTTGAGACCAACCAATTTTTGTGCCCAAAGTACCTCAAGAAGGAACCTACCTTCGAGAGGTAGGGAGACACAAACACACCTAAGCCCCCACTGCAGGGAAGACTTCCCATAGCCAACCACAGGAGTGCTTCAGAAAGGGGCAAAGCAAAACAAACCCCAGTTTGCCAAGCCATCTGTTGATTAGGCTTTTTACACCCAGGGTAGGTGACACCATGGAGCAGAAGCTGCTCTTCTGCAGCCACCAAGACACATGGCAGAGACCAACCCTAGCCCAAGTGCCACCAACTGGCGCTAGGCCAAAGCACTGGCCTTCCAAACACATTACACAGGGTAGCACTTCACCTCTCGCCCACTTGGCTGCAGCTATAGAAAAGGTGTCAGGAGTCCCAGTGCAAGAAAACAGGCTGGATCTGAAAGTGGATACTTCACATCTACAGGCCTTATCAAATATTTTTATAGCTCACCAACTTAAACTATGCAAAACCTATCAATTCAGGAAAAATTCTCTAAGATGTGAGGGTTTTTTTCCCCCTAGTGGATTTAAACCTATTTAAAAGCTGTCATCTAGAAACTTGATCAAGCTAAACCTAAGATAAGTCATATCTATTAAAATTATCATGCATATCAAAGGATTTTTCAATACTTGCCACCTATTATGTTGGTTTGTGGGCTGAACAACATAGTAAAAGAAAATGAGAATAAACAACATCAAAAATCCAGCATCAGTTTAGGGTGTTCAAACTAAATGACAGCAGACATACTGTTGCTTTCTGCTTCTGGCAATAATGATGCTGTAGACTTATTTTCAGTCATGCCAGAGAGAGCTAAGGTAGAGATGTAGCTTTGAGACTGCAAGATGCTAAACCCATTCACTTTTCTGAGTAAGGTCTACCCACACTACAAACAGCCCAAACACAATTTTAGAATATAAGCTGCCTTGGTTCCACCAAAAATACCCTGCTTATCTCTTTTCTTCCCCCTTAATGTATAGTATTATCAAGCATAAAGACTTGGGCAGAATTTAGGTTGCCTGAGTAAAGGATTAATTCTTAACATTCAGTACCTGTGGGCCTGCTGTAATACTGCAGGAATATAAATTAGTCAGCATATCAAATCCGTAAAAGTTTGGCATACAACAGATCATTAGCAGACACTAGCAGAGTCCTAAAATAGTAAAGTTACTGACATCAAAAACACTTGGACTAGTGAAACAGTACTTCTACATCTAGATGACACATAGATCTTTAGACAGGCTCTCTGATGGATTCTTGCAAGTTCGATAAGCATGGGGCAGAAAACCAGCTGCTTCACTAATGGATGTATGAAAAGCTTTTGTTTTCTTTGACCAACAATTTTGGGGTTGTTTCCACCACTGAGAACAAAAAAAAAGAAAAAAATTTGCACAAGAACTGAAGATTTTTTTAATATTTACCACCTTTATAGAAGTTTACATGAAAGTCCTATTTCACAGTACCATGAACAGTCATCTTCCCATTCAGTTTGCAAATGTAAAGCTTTGAAGGAAAGGATTTACAAACTGTTCTGTGAAACAAAGTGATTCAGACTACTAATTCTAAACCAGTCAGCAAGATGCCAAAAACATTCTCATTTGGCAGAAAATCATCTAGGATGCTTAAGCATAATGAATACATTTGACCAGTGATGTAATCAGTGCTGTAATGGCTGCAGAATACTTGAACATCTCCTAGAGCAATAAGTAAAGAGAAGGATGGAGACGAGAAAAAACACAGCTAGTGAAGCTTTGCAAACAATATTGGACATAACTACTTGCAGGCTGCTGGACCACCACTAGGATACTGTGAAATGTAGTCATCATTCCGGTTTCTTTTAGAGCAACCCCAAGAAAAGCTGTGCTATTTCCATTCTTGTGGTAGGTCGTTTGCAGGCTCACTTTTACCAAAGGGAAGGTTAACAACAACAGAGAAGGATGCCACAATTAGTGTAGGTGTGCATAATAATATTTATATGTTTCCAGCAAATACTGGTTAAGAATTTGTCCAAATTAGTGCCAAGGATTGAGATTTAACAGGTGAAAAATACAAAGACTAACTTCTATGTTGCCAAAGGAAATTTAGGATTAATTTAATTGGGCTAGTAACCAATAACTAGATAGAAAGAAGAGTACTGCACTGCTACACAGCTCCTGAACAAATTGCTTCAGGTACTGACATTTAGCTAAAACATCATCTTATGTAAGTTGAAAGCTTATATGTATTAACATACTGCAGCACCTATGTGCCTCATTTAATCATCTGGGGCCTGTCACACACTTCCAATTATACATTTGTTCAGATTTTAAAGCCACAAAAAAGAGACCACATCTACCTTTACTTAGCACAGCAAGAAGAGAGCAATACTAAACAATTAATACACCATTACCATTCTAAAAATGAAAAGCAGAAATAGAACTTTGCCTATGTCATTAAGTACATTATTTTGAATAGTTTAAGGCCTTCGCCTTTTTCTGTTTCCTGATCTACTTTACTATTTTGCCTTTTTGTTCATATTGCTGAAGCCACTTCTCTCAAAACAAAATCCATGAAGTAGCCACACTGTGTGCTGTACTACACTCCCTTCCAACTAGCACTTCATTACAACTCACACTGGGGCTACCTCTTACACCACTTGTGCATGTCTTACTTGTGTAAGAGGTAAATCCTATTTTTAAGAATAAAAACTAATGACAGGCATTAAATGTGGTCATCAGGCCTATATTTGAGCCTATGCATACAGTAAGTCAGCAGGCATAAATATAACAAGAATTCTTCCTATAAAGGTTAAACTAACATAAAACTGACTGCTATACGTATATGCAAATTAGTTCAACACATTTTACTTAAAATACACAAAACAATTACTGTAACAAGACTAAAAAGCACTTAAAATATATTTTCTCTTAAGCACATAACCCTGTGTATTGTCTACCATTTTGAAAAAAAAAACTTAAGAAAACAAGGAAGTCATTCAAAACATATTCCTGATATTATTTCTTTCCATACACTGAGAACCTTGCACAGTCAAAAGCCTTACTGAAAGTCCTTGTGTTCTTTACAAAACTGTATGTGAGGAAGAGGAAGCAAGAGAGGAAAACAGCTTAAAAGCTTGGACTTAAGTAGGCTCCTCTTCAAACTGAACTGTGAAAGTACAGGAAAAGGAGATTTTTCTCTCTCTGAAACAAAACTCCTGCAGACAGATATGACACTATATCATGGCTAGACTTCAGGAGAACAATCCCACATGTACAGTGGCTGTAGTCAGGAAAATATTTAACATTCTCACTCAGAGAGATTCAGTCCCAGTTCTTAATGGCTGTGGCAAGTAACTCAAAAAGGACATTTTTTGATTTATAAATAGTGAACCAATCAGCATTCCAAACTGCTGAAAACCTAAGCTGTCATGTTGTGCTTTTCCAAACACTGAGGTGTAGCATTGAAGATGATGGAAAACAGTTTTCATACTGTTTGATCTAGAAAGTTAAACTAACTTTAGACCTCTAGCAGACTTACGTTATGTCAACATTTTAAATAAGCAGCTCATCACAGTATTACCAGCCTGCGTTTAGAGAAAATCTACTTTTTTATAGCAACCAACACGGAACATTACTGCAATTCAGAAGACAGATAAGTATGATATGAGATGTGTCCAGAAGAATTCGCTTTATACTTGTGTCTTGGCACATAGTAAAAAATGCCATTCAACCGCTCCTCTATTACATGTTCAAAGCATGAAAAAACCCAGTCTGTTAGGACACAAAATAACAGACAACATTTCCTTACACGGTTACAGTTTCCAACTTCTTGCCTAAATGCACAACATGAAATAAATTTGTGGTATAACTTCAAACAACACACCTAAAATATGCAATGGCTTCATGTCCTTCTTAACCCAGGAACTGCACATAGGATGGATCACAATCCAACACCTACTCTGTGTTTTAACTAAATGAACAACTAGATATGAGTCAAAGCTAAAGCCATCATCAGGTAAAGCTTTCCAAGTCTTCAGAACAGAAATTTCAAAAGCAGGGAAAGGAATATCCTGTTACCAAATACAGGATAACTGAACTTGAAAGTGAGAGGTTGATTACTCAACATGGGAACAGAGAAAGTGATGGAGGAAGGGAAATCAAGAAACTATTTCCAACAGCACTACTCCTCTGCCCACTTAACTCTACAGAACAGTTTATATCACATCCCCCTGTCCCAGGCTGTTCCACAGACAAAACAAAGGACAGAAAATATTCCATCAATGACCATTTTAACTTACATGAGAAATTTGAGCTAGATGCTAGTCAGCACACAACGCTTCCTGGACATGCAGTGGAAGAAGGGGAGTCATGTACAATGTACATATGTGACTCATTATATGTAACACCAGACTTCTTTTATTAGTTCACTACCACATCATCCATCACAATCCTTTCCACTCAACGTGACAAGTAGGAAAAGCAAAACAATGCAAAAGTTATATACCTGTGTTAGGCTGCTTCAAATATAGTAAGAACAATAGCTGAGCCACCAACTGTGAAGAAAATACTTGCTTAATTCACCTACCAAGCTGGCTTGCTTCTTGTCAGAACCAGAAGTTTAGGATCAAATGAGATCCTCACCCAAGATATACTCATAGAATAGTTTGAGTTG
>WAAB01007952.1:1129-31843 GCA_013389865.1 Piaya cayana
CTTCCCTGGAGCTGTTTAAGGTACAGGTGGATGAAGTGCTAAGGGACATGGTTTAGTGTTTGATAGGAATGGTTGGACTCATTAATCCGGTGGCTCACTTCCAACCTGGTTATTCTATGATTCTATGAAATTCAAGATGAAAAGCTACATTCAATTACTATTTTTTCTGATCAATTCATTGATTTTTTTCTCCTGATATCAGTAGAATAGAGTCGGCTATGTCATAGCTGAACCAAATTCCTTTTGGTTAAACTAAAGTTTTGGTTATGCACTTGCTGACTTCTGTATTTCCAGATTTGCTTCGAAGACTCTCCTGCATGTTTAGAACATCCAGAGCATGCCCAGTACATCTTTGTAAATTCTGTTTTGGGAAGCAGCCGGGATACAATATCTTAATTTTTTTTTCTGTAGTTAAGAAGAGTTTTATGATAATACCTCCTGTTTCAGTGCTTCTATGAAGAATCACAGAAAGGCATTAACTTTTTTGAACTGAAATAACCTTTCCTTTTTGTTTAACAATCATTAATTACATTTTTTCTTAGACAGTAATCTTTTATTAGTATATTAATTTTATTAGGGTTTTAGATCATGTTTCTATCAAATAATTAACACTTCATACTTATTTTCGAAAGGATCTATTTAATTTACAAGAGGCCTATTAAGAATTATGTTTTTCCTCATTATATTTAATTGAGGGTTATGACATTTCGTTTCAGAGAAACTTTTTAGTCTTAATTAGTCAAACAATGCAGTGTTTGAAGCTTCTGCTGAAGTTTTGTGTGACATTATTTGAAATTCTTATGAACTGAAAATAGATACAAAAACAATACGAAGAAAACTGGAAAAATAATAATGCAATATGACAATCAAATCTTCTGAAAACTGAAGTTTCATTGCCTGAAACTAAGGCTGCAGTCTTGCAAGCATTTATGCATATATTTAATTTGAAAGTTGCATTTTTAAAGTGTTTATAGCATCAGGACCCTGTGCAAAACATTTTTAACCCAGCTGATGACAAGAGAATTGTGTCAAATATAATTGAGATCAGAACAGATGTTCCAGATTTGTGATTTATATGTGTTAGCAAATGTAAAACATGAGACCTGAACTCTCCTCAAAGGGTGATTAATGTTTTTGAAATGTTCTCATGAAGCTGTGCTCCAAAAGCGTGCAAAATGCGCTGTTTCTCTCACTTCTGACACAAAGCCAGAGAAAACTCATGGGTTTTGATAGTGTTTCACTTTGCAATTTCAAGATTGCTCGAACTCGAAAACCTCATAGTCAAATTTGAGGGTGGAAGTGGGTGTGAGCCCACACAGGTTGCAAGCAGCTTTCTGCTTGCAGAGAGCTGCGAAAGTCCTAATGCAAACTAAAAGTGGGTGTGCATGAATACGTGTGCGTACACAGGTAGATCAGAGCTAAAAATCATGAAGGCCTTTGTCAGTTCATGTTTTATTTAGGTGCAGTCCCTAATTTCAAGACATATAACAAGCCAGTGTTAAGTTTCAGCTCCTTGAACCTTTGTTCTTTGCTCCCCTGTATTGTAGGCGTTAAGAGGGCAATTGAAGTAGTTGAACACTCAGAAAGATACTTGGAACAGTCAGCAATTCAGGACGAAAGGGGAAAGAGGAAAGAGGAATGGGAAGGAAGGGAAAGGAATTGAAAGGAAGGGAAAGGGATGGTAGGAAAATATATGCTGGGAAAGGTTGGATTCAGAAGGTCTAATTTAACACAGAAGCCTTTAACTGCATTCTGCATGACTTCATCCAAAAAAAGAAAGGGATGAGAGAAAAGATTAGAAAAGCCATTCAGTGCTTTCTTTCAGCAGTGGTGCTTTGGGAGGTGACAACAGCTACTGGTAATTCTTTCCATAATCTTTTCCCCAAAACAGCATTTAGAATCCTCTTCAAAATTTGGCTCTGGATCTATGGCTTCTTTTTTTTTTTTTTTTTTTAACAAAATACAAAGCCACCTCCCTTCTGTGCTCTTGGCTATGGATCAAATGTTTCAGTTTCCCAGTAATGTCTCTTTTTTTAAAAAAAAAAAAAAAAGCTGGGCAAACTTGGGGGACTCTGTTCCACCTGATGCCTCCTTCCACAGTAGAGAAATCCTGACTTTGCCCTGTACCCCCACTCAAGCGTCTCTCCTGGTGCCATCAAAAGCTCAATCGTTTTTTTTTGTGGCCAGCTTGTCTCTGCAGCGTCCCAAGAGAATAAAAGGGCTACTAGCTTCACTGGCTACTAAAACTGTTTATTTTACTTTGCTATAAGTTGTCACTCTGCTGCTCCTGCCTCCTCTGGCACAATAGCTCTTTTCATAGCACGGCCACAATTAAGAATTAACCATCAAAACCTTTTGCGTGTCAGCATAACATCAGGGAGTTGGTCTCGTAAAACATTACATTGTATTTCTTTTGCTACAAAAGCACCAAGACACAAAGATTTTTCTCTAGAAAATCATCTCTGAACTTTTCAGACACTTACACATTAATATTGTTTATTGGAGAGAGCAGAATGAAGGCCTCATTCACAACACACAGCAAGTTGATTACTTGCATCAATTGTTGTGATGGGGAAAGAAAAGTGCTTCATTTTCTTGGCACCGAGTATTGGCTGAGTTTATTCACACCTACTGAAATATAAACAGGCTTATGTTTATATTAGGTACTTTGGGGAAAACATCCTGCAGCCAGAACCCTGTAGCGCTGCAGGAATTTTAAATACAGCTATGATATTATATTCTAACTAAATAGGCCTTTTTATACACTCTTCTCTTTGCAATCACATTTCACATGTGCGTTGTAGTCTCCAGAGGTTAAAATCCAGAGGGAAAATGGAGTATTTAACAAATTGATGCTCGTTTCCTCCACACCCTTCATATCATTAAATTTCATCCTTTCCCAGGGTTCACTGTCAATGTAATTATAAGGCACTCAGGAGGTGAATGTTATTTGGGGAATGCAAAAAATTCATCTTTTGAATTGTGTTGTATTTTGACAACTTAAACTAAGCTGTTTTCATTGCCATTAGAGGAGAATCTGACTCCTTATGTAAAAGAGCTACTGAGAGAGCACCACTGTCAGAAAGTGATGGTAAGGGGGTCAAGGTAAGCAAGGAATACGTGAGAGATGTTGCAAAAACTTTAGGCTGAGATATGGGGGAACAGAGTCCCTGACTTTGTCATGGAGTTTCCTGCTGTATCACCGTATTTGATTAGTTGAAAGTAAGAGTGATGCGGTGCAACTTGCTTAATTGCAAATAAGGAACAATTAGGCCAGGGCAGAGAGAAATTGCTGAAAGTAATGTGTGAAGTAAATGAGAATTATTGAGATGGGCGTATATTTGAATTTATCATCTGAATATTTTAAATATAAAAATACAGCTTTAATCAATGCGGCACTTTCCATCTGATCATATCTTTTATCCATTTTAAATTATTTCCCAACCTAATCAGTTTTTTTGAGTACATAGAGGGGATGTAAACCAGGGAAGAGGATAAGCCTTCAACTGAGGTTTTGCTTCAATTAAGTCCATTCCTATAGAGAAAACACACTAAAGCGTTGCCTTAGTTCCTCTGGTCTAAAGGTTCTCATTAGCTCTTCAACTTAATCCAGGCTCTGACACTGACTTCAAATTTCAGCCTCAGTTTCCAAAGTGTTTTGAAGATTAGTTAATATCTGTAAATCACTGTGCTTCAAACATATGGTATAAGGAACTTTACCATAGTAAAACTGTACTGACATGCATTACGGAAACAGTGAAAGAATTAGAATGGTACCAATTGCAGATAAGTTTATACATATATATATGTGTGTGTATATAAATATAAGAAAAAGATTCATAGGCACGACTGGAAATATTTCCAAACAAGTTCTGTACTTCTTTTGTAAAATGTATTTTCTTGTATAAACAAGAATCTTTTTTTTCCTTCTTGGTTTTGTTTTTTTTTCCCCCCTCAGAAGTCCTTATTGGAATGGAAAATCCCTGTTGAGGGGCACACATGATGTCCAGCTGTAATACAGTTACCAAGAACCTGGCAGGAAAGTGAAGGCCGTGAGAGATATTTACTCCTTTAAAAAGTTTTTAGTAATCATCAGAGTAACTTAGAATTTAGAAGGAAGGAACTCTTTTTAATGAGGAAGGTGGATGGTCCCTGGAAAACAACTTTCCTGCATGTGAAAATCCGCGTGTCTCTGTGCTCGTGCATGTGCATCTTTGTCTCCCAGACAAACATTTATTGATTCCATATAATCCCTGAGTTGCAAAGCTGTTCCATTTGAAAATTGCCAGAGGACAACTTCTTTTGCATGCTGAGTGTTCTTGGAGCCGAGTGCATTATAGCAGCTCCACAAATTTTTGTCTGTCTTATGGAGAGACAAATTTCACATGACAGTCGAGGAAGCTGTTTGCTTTCATAGGTAACATCACACTTTACAGCACCGAGGAAAAAAACCAACGTAATCTTCCAATCATTGTCTTCACCACCCATGACACTTGATATTGTGATCGTATTAAAAAAAAGAACTTGTTATAGTCACCAGGGGACATGCTGTAGACCTATTTCTCTTTTCAAAACATTCTCAAACAGGCAATTCCACTGAAATAAATAGGATTAGTTGGATCAATAACTTCTCTTCCCAGGAAGCAACAAATGTTTCATTTTGAATTGATGATTTTTATTTTTTTTTTAATATCAGTGTGACCTGTACGGAAACAGGGCCTATTGTTTAAACTTCACCCAGTCACAATTACGCGAAGTTCAAAGTCACCAGTTTAATGGGCTGGAGGAAATGCTAGATAAGGGGACATTATCTGACCAAATAATCTCAGGATTTATATAGCCACCATTGCTAATGTAATGGCTGGTTTCACTAAAGCAAGTGATGATTTTAGTGACAAGAACGCAGAAAAAAAACATTCAGAGCTTTCCAGGAAATATTTTTTCTTAATACACTTTTGATCTTTCTTGAAGATGGTAGAAAAACGACAGACCTCTTTCTTGAAAAGGTCCATTTGTTTTTGCTGACACCTTGAAAATGTCTGGGTTTGGCAAAGTCGGGAGCATTAGCGTTAATGAGATGTCTGGGAAGTTTTAAACTGAGCAGTTAGGCAGTTGGGCTGCAAATTATTAAAAGAAAATCAGTGGCTAGTGCGTGCCAGAGTTTCAAATACAATGGAGCTGAAGTAATAGTAAAAATAGTGAGAAATAGGAGCAGTTCTTTTGCATCAATTAGGCTTCTCTGATTCTGAAACAAAAGTATTTTTTTGTAGATTAATTCATTTTTAAATAAAGAGGATAACAGGATGGAATAGCATGCAGCTAGAGAGCAAGCAGAACTTGGTTTAGAAACATCCTGCAGAACATATAGGGGAATAATTCAACTGAAAATCAGAGTTCTGTCTAAACAATGTTTCATTCTTTTCATACAAATAAACCCGGAGATGGCAAAGCCAGCAATGACTGTGCAGATGTGAGTGCCTGCATGTGTATGTGTGTGTGTTCATATGCACAAGAACATGGAGTGCATGGGCATCTTTTCTCCTTTTCTCTGTGTCCCGTATCTTAGTGGAGAGGAACACCATCATTTTTTGCTACTATTTCCATTGAATTTCATTTTCACTTCTTCCACTTGCCATCTATAACAGGGTATGGCTAGATGCGTGTACATCCATCATTGTCATGCAGTGATATCAGAGAAATGAAACATCCAGGTAAGTCTTTAAGTTTCTTTCAAATCCGGTCAGCCCAGTTCAGCAGTGCACGGGGTTACAGGCAAACATGCCAGCATCGTGTTTATGCTGTCTATAACCTATCTGGAAGGTGCAATTGTCCTTCTGTGACTGCAGCTTGTATCAGCGGGCTGGGAAAGGCTGAGATATTCCTTGGGCACACAATGCTGTCCCTGCAGCCTCTCTCACTGCTCAGCAGGAGGTTCAGGCTGAACATTAGGAAAAAGTTTTTCACAGAAAAAAGTTTTTAACCATTTCTGAACCAGGCCAGGATGCTCCTGGCTGTCTTGGCCACTGGAACCCCTGCTGCCTCATGCTCAGCCACTGTTGACCTGCACCACCAGGTGCTTTTCTGATGGGTGGCAACATACAGTGAGCAGCCCAAGCACTGTGGCTGGGTGGAGCTGGGAAAGCTTTAGCTATGATGCTTGAGTTTATAAAGATTGTCATGACTCTGTTGCGTTATGCTAATGAAGCAGCTGGTTGTTGGAGGCGGGAAATGCAACCTGGCAACATAGCTCTGTGGTTGGGCTGTGACCAGTGAATACTTGTTACTAGGGCAGAATCGACCAACCGATGTTTGGCGAGCTTGGTCTATAAGAGCAGCCAGTTAACCCCAAATAAACGGCTTCACCTGGGGTCATATTGATCCTTGTTGTGTTGTCCACTTGCTTCCATTGCTACACTTTTCCGCCAGGCAGCTTTCTAGCGGCTCTTTCCCAGCCCTGCAGTGATTCATGGGGCAGTTGTGACTGAAGTGCTGGCCCCGGTGTTCTGCCTTTTTGAACCCCATAGAATCGACCTTGTCCCATAACCGGTCCTGTCCACATCCCACTGTAGAGGCTTCTTGCCCTCAAGCACATCAACATGAATGAGCCAGCAGTGGCCCAGGTGGCCAAGAAGACCAATGGCATATTGGCTAGGATCAGAAACAGCATGGCCAGCAGGTCCAGGGAGGTTCTTCTCCCTCTGTACTCGGCAGTGGTGAGACCGCTCCCTGAATCCTGTGTTCATTTCTAGGCCCCTCACCATAAGAAGGATGTTGAGGCTCTGGAGCGAGTCCAGAGAAGAGCAACGAAGCTGATGAGGGGGCTGGAGAACGGGCCTTATGAGGAGCGGCTGAGAGAGCTGGGGGTGTTTAGGCTGGAGAAGAGGAGGCTGAGGGGAGACCTCATTGCTCTCTACAACTAGCCGAGGGGAGGTTGTGGAGAGGAGGGAGCTGGGCTCTTCTCCCAAGTGACAGGAGACAGGAAGAGAGGGAATGGCCTCAAGCTCCACCAGGGGAGGTTTAGGCTGAACATTAGGAAAAAAAATTTCACAGCAAGGGTCATTGGGCACTGGCAGAGGGTACCCAGGAAGGGGGTTGAGTCACCTTCCTTGGAGGGGTTTAAGGGACGGGTGGACGAGGTGCTGAGNGGAATCACAGAAAGGCATTAATCACCAGCCTGGTGATTCTATGATTCTATGATTCTATGATTCATTACCTGTCTGTTTTCTCAAGATCAAAGCCCTTTGCAATGTCCTGCACTTTACTCATTGTGTTTTAAGTTTTCCCTGTGCTTCCATCCAGCATGCAAATGTCAGGCAGTTGTAGCAATGTTTAAAAGGGCACATGAAGCCAATATTTCAGCATTAACATCAGTCCGGACCTCCTCCAGCAGGAACGGTGTGCTCTGCCCAGGCAGAGCCATCACCTGGCACGGTGGCACAGCAGCCTGGGCTTCACCAGCGTGAGAGCAGGCAGCCAGCCATCGCGGCAGATGGGGAGAAAACGAGGCAGCCAAAAGACGAGATGTATGAATACAACCACCAAAATGTAGCTCTCAGCTGAATTTTGAAACCTTGCTCTGTCTCTGTTAATCTTAGAGCCCAATAACAGCATAGACAGTTTGTATCTGTCGAAATTAATACTCCAAAATTCCATTTTTTTGGTGTCAATAAAATGCAAACTTTTGATTTATCTGAAATTAGAGGCTTCTAGAAAGAGCTGTAGGCAGTCGGTGTCATCGTATGAACATATATAAACATGATAGATTCAAGAAACAGTACAGGCAATAATAAAAATAAAAGATTTTTAAACCCGGCTATGATTTACTTGTATTTCATAGTATCATAGAATCATAGAATCACCAGGTTGGAAAAGACCCATCTGATCATCAAGTCCAACCATTCCTACCAAACGCTAAACCATGTCCCTCAGCACCTCGACCACCCATCCCTTAAACCCCTCCAGGGAAGGTGAATCAACCCCCTCCCTGGGCAGCCTCTGCCAGTGCCCCATGAACCTTTCCATGAAAGGAAGTATTGCTCTTTGCAACATTGATTAAGGTCAGCGTACCTTAAGGAATGTTATTGATAAAATATGGGAAACAAAATGGCAAATATTTCATGGAAATATCTGAACTGTTGATGAGCTTTACGGTAAAAACTTCTTTTTAGCTCTGTTGAAAAAGCTGAGGGAAAGAAGAAATGGAAAACAGTTGGCAGTGATCTCTCAGGACAACTGAAGGCATGAAAAAATTCTCAGAAGAGAGTAAAAAAGAGTAGAACTGTTTATTTTAGAGAAAAGATAAATACAAGGAGGCCAGATAAAGCTTTATAAAATAATATACGGCATAGAGAGCAGGGAGTGGAATATTCAGCACCAGCTTTCTCATATTACACAGACAAGGGGATATTCAGTTAAAAGACGAAATTTAAAACTGAGGAATGGAAATATTTTTCTCCCCAATGAAGAAGAATTATGCCACGGAACTTTTTTTGCCAAAAGGCAGCGTTGGTTTAGCAGGATTAAAAACAGATAAGAAAAATCTTCCGGATGGTGATATTCAAAGTGATAGTGCTGAGGTGTAAATCATACATAAATCTCATTGCAAACGCATTGCACTGGAGGGGAGAGAGAAGAAAACCCCTTCTTTTGGGTAAGGCATCCTGAAAATGCTTTCTTTACAGAGTCTTTCTCAGCACTTACTGTACAAAGCCTGTGGGAGTGAACGAGATACCAGTTAGATTCAGCATATCAATGCTGTAATAATAAGCAGAAATAATCAAGGTTAAAATCACTTTTTGTATTATTGTCCAGTCTTTCTGCTTTTAACTAATAAAGAAGTATTAAAAAGAGAATAACCAGTATTGTTTCTCTTTATTAATAGCACAGATGCCTCTTGGGAGATAAGTGGCACAATAACAGTGAAAGAAATTCAAGACGAATGCCACGGTTTCACACGTGGAGATAGGCACTGCTCCGTGAAGTGGGCAGCTCGCCAAAAAAATATAAGTGGTAGTGATGGTGGTGAGGAGCCAGAAGAGAGTGGTAGCTGGGAGGCAATGTCTGAGCCGTTAGCATTCCCTGCGTTTGCTGTAATTAATGGCGTGAGTCAAAGGCTCACTCCATCATCAAACTCCTATGGAGAAGCATCATCTCTACAGCTGCTTAGGTACCAAGGATAAAAATATCCAAACCAGAGAGCTGAGATGGGCATTTAGTAGTTTTAATTATGGAAATCTAAATAACAAGCAGGAAAAAAAACAATTTTAAGAAGATTTCTTATGCTTTTTTTTAACCGTTTCTTTAAAATTTAAAGCGATTGCTTCAATGAAGGCAATCACAGGCTACTGCTGGCTGTTTGCAGTCCCCCTCCTCATCCCAGTGAGAGCTGCTGCATGTCTCTCTGTCTTAGGCTTCACATCTGCCTTTCATCTCAGCAGACTTTGACTTTGTATGACATTATGACACAGAGGTGAATACAGATGCTTATCTGTGCCTGGTTTCAGGTTTTCTTCCTGCAGTCCTTGTACCTGTGGCACCGTTTCGCAAGGGTCTCAGAGTCTGCATGACAGAGATGCTGAAGAAGGAGGAAGGGTCTCAAGTGTGTGTTTACCGATGAGTTAAGAGGAGCCTTAGATCTTGCTGCAGCCTGACTCGCACCACTAGTGAGAGCAGCCTGCCTGTCAAGGTGACCTGCTGGAGCCGCAGCTGTGTAGCTCTAGCCCCTCTCCACTTTGCCTCCCTGTTAGCGTGGGGCTGCTGCTGCTGCTGTCGGCAGATCATGAATACGGCTCTTTTTATCTTGAGTTCATCAAGCCCTCACAGCTGCTTTCACAGTATGTTCAAATTTGGTATGAATGCTGCATGTAACTCTAGAGCTGCGATCACACACTAATATGCTAATAGGATTAGCATCACAGTACTTGAGGAAGAAAACTATATCTTTCAATAAGAGATTTCTTCTGCTTTGAAGTTTTTAAGCTCTGAACCCCAACACTGCTGTCGTTGGGAGTTGGGGGAAACCTCTTTTTCTCATCATCTCTCTCTCTGTTTGCATGTTTCCTGATGATGTTTAAAGGCTTCCTTTCCCTTTATTTCACAGCTTTGCTAGGTGGTATCAGTGGATTATTATCCTTCCAGCAGGATAAGGGGAAGCTAAAGAAGAAGACAAGTTGTTTATGGGAATTAAAGTTAGTATTAGACATAAATTGTAGATGTGGCACCTTGTCACATAGTTTAGTGGGCACAGTGAGGTTGGGCTGGACGATCTTGTAGGTCTTTTCCAGCTTTAATGATTCCGTGATTCTATTACTGTCCCGTTGTTGTTATTGAGCCACAAACCATGTAGTTAACAAGTTAGCTTATGTTCAAGAGACTGTCTAGTGCTTTGGAGGGTGTTTATGGCTGCTTCACATGAAGAAGTGCCAGTTGTAACTCATAATCTTTCTATATAATCATATACATATCGTGAAGCTGTACAGAATTGCTTTCATTTGGGAAAGATATACTTGGCAGCACATCTATACAAGTGAGGTATAGATAATAATTTTCAAGGCTGTTTTACATTGGCATTTCACCTGAATTTCTTTCATTGCGAACCAAGACTGACCTCAACTTTCCCAGCGTCCCTGAATTCAAGTAACCATGGCCATAAGACCCAAAGGATCTCCTCATTCATCTTTTTCTGTGCACGCTTAGTGGAGAAACTTGCCAAATTAATTCTGCTGGATGTTTCTTTACTCCCAGGTGGGGAAAGAAGTTCAAAAAATATGTTGATTCCCAGCTCAGGTCAAAGAACATGTTGGTTGTTGGGGCTGAAAGCAAGGTACACACACGCAATACTGAAATGATGAACAATATTCTCAGTTGTGGCTGGCTACAGTATGATATTACTTTTTGTTCAGAATCAGCCACTTAAAATATGTCATCAGGGCAGAAAACAAACAAACAAAAAAGTAAAATTCACCCATAAATGTTTATTGCACAAAAAAGAAACGAAGGAGCTTTGACAGCTATATGAAGCTGCTCATTCCGCAGAAGGAAATGAGATTTGGAGAAAATGCCCTTTCTTAATTGATATTCCTCTTAGGAAAAAGAAACATGGGGGGAAAAAAAAGAGACAAAATAAAAATTTATTTTATTTTTAAATGAATTCAGCTGAAAATAGAGACATATCATGCCCGTCAGTGGGTTTATTTTTCAGGCAAAAATTTCTTTCAGGGTAATATAACTGCAGGTTGTAACTAGGAAAACATCATCTGACTTGGTCTTCTGCTGCTTTTCCAGTCAGCCTGTCACATCCTTGCCACATCATCACTTGCAGCACCCATATTATTTTGAAACATTTACTGGTTCAAAGGGTAGTTCATAGGTACAGGAAAGAAATGCTCCAACTGCAGAAACACTCTCAGTGAGATGACAGTGTACTATTTATTGTCTGGCGAGCAACTAGTGGAAGGAACAAATAAATACCAGAACAGACAACTGTAAACAAAACACTTTAAAGCAGTCTAGCGATGCTTTATATTAAATCATCCATTAAAACTTCCACCCAGTCAAGACGATTCTGTTTTGGAGGGCTGTGTGAAATGATGTATTAGAAGACACAATTGAGTTTGTGATTTCTCTGAGTTTCATGATTACAAAAGTAATTTTGAAATAATCCTGTACAGAAAACATAAAATGCTGCTAGTCATATGCATTTATATACACACAAGTTTTAGAGACAAGGAAAACGTACTAAAATGGTCTGACCTATCTCCTGTTATCTTATTGTTTTTCAACAACTTTCCGAGCTAACCAGTATAACGTTCCTGATATTTAATATGATTCTACCTTCATTTATGGCTTCCTGATAAATTTGTACTCCACTTTAAATGAGCTCTTCCTAAGAGACGGACTCAAAGGGATTATATTTATGCACACAAGGCTTGAAATAAGACATATCTTAACCTTTAATTATGAATCACTGCCACGGTTTCTGAAAAGCAGCTGAAATCCTAGTGATGTTTTAAGAAGGTAAAATCCTGAGGTTTATTTAAGAGGGTCCTGTTACTTAAAATGTCATATACTGAAAGGCCTTGTTAATAAAGACTGGCACAGGTCACACTGTCAAGGATAAACAATCATTCCTAAATCCTTTGTTTCAGGCTACAGTGAAACCTAATCCCCATGGTGTTCTTGCTGGGCCATGCAAGCATGTGGATATGCACCACTTTTATAGTACTAGTGCTTTCTTTCAAGCACGTTGCTCCAGACTGCAAGGCATTTGATTTCTGGTAATTAATCAGCTCATCATACATGCTGTGTTTCTCCCTCAGGCCCAACTAAAGTTAGTGATCCAAATCTGGCCCTGGGAAAAAAAGAAACCATTTATGTTCTTAGTGCACAGAATGAAACCCTGATAAACAGTGCTTGGTTAAACATTAAATTCAGATGTCATTATTCTTTTTACAAGCTATAATTCTAGGTTTGTTGGGATTTTTTTTTTTTTCCCAAGCTGGAAGTCTGTTTTTTCTTTGTAAGCTCCAAGTTTGCTTCCCCTGTCTGCCCCTTTAGGAGGGCAAAACAATCCTGAACCACCACATGAGCCCTTAAATGAGACATCAAGACCACTGCACTGTTTTTGGAGTTTTCTGCTTCAGTGTCTGGACTCCTCGTGTGAAATATCGGTGTTTGTTTTTTAAGCAACGCTTTGTCACGTGTTTATCTGTCATCCTTTGTGTTCTTTCACGTTTGACTTGTCTGTATAATAACCTGATTACTGCTAATTTTATCAGATCCAGGAGACAACTTCAGCTTGTGCTGGTAATTCTTCATGCCCAGAGACGTGGCAACTTCCATTCTTTTCAGTTGTGTACCAGTTGGCCTTAACTGTTGTTGGAAGACTCATACATCATTACTAAGGATCCAAAACAGCTTTAGAAAATGTAGCAGGCAAGCTCTTACTTTTTTTATTTCTTATGATTAAAACAATAACCTGCATGCCTGCAAAGGCACTAGGCTCAGCTAGGGAAGATTACTGGCTCCTGCCTCTCCGTCAGCTCGTGTATTACAGTGCTGCTCCTTGTTCCGCTAATGCATAAGGATTTTGAGTACTTGTTTCCTGCAGTGATGAGACGTACAGCCCTGCCAGCATTATTTCCAGGCTATATTTTTTTTGACACAAACTAAGCTTTTTATGCCGGTTCTTTTCCCTAAGGTAAAGGCAAGGAACCGAAAGGAATCATTTCACCTAATAGCTCCTTGCCTCACAGGGCTGTTGTGAGACTTAATTAATTAATGTTTGTAAAGTGCTTTGAGAGCCGGGATAAAAAGGTGCTATATAAGCACTGATAGTACAAAATATTGTTATTATTAATTCCCAGTCTGATGCAGAGTGACTGAGGGTTGAGTGAATGGAAGCTGAACTGCAGTCCCCAGTGCAAAAGTGGAGGCAGTTTGTCCAGCCAGCACAAGGGAGGGCATCACAGTGCATTTTTGTTTGCAAAGAGTTGTGTATAGCGATGTCTTTAAGCCACGGGTCAGCTCGGCTCAGAATTCTTGCAAAACAGGAAGAAAAAAAAAAAGGCTTTTGAACGTTACCACTGTGCTGGTTTTAATTTCTCTGTCTTTTCTTGTTCTAAGCATACCACTCAGATAAGGAAAATTAACCACACTGGCCTACAGATTAAGTCAAATATCAAAATCATTGCATACTGACCGTGAAAACTCACTCATGCTGAACATTTGTGGGTTATCAGGATCAAAGAGCACTTCAATATTTATCAAAAAGCATAGCCCACCATGGTTTAGTCTTCATTAACCTGGTGTGTATTTGAAGAACTCAATAGCACTAATGCAGTCCAAGCCAAAGCTGACATTTTTTTGACTTAGGAAAACATTTATCCTCTTGAAGAGATATGTATCAGTTTGTAAATGTTGTGAAAGGGCAGAATAACATAAGGCTCACATATGCTATTGGGTTGTCTGAGTGTAATAAGCTTTACGGGACTGAATTATGCTTTGTACATAGAGTCAAGAATGAACTTGTCATTTCTGTAATACCAGTAAAGCTTATTTCACGTATAATGGGACAGCCCGCTGTGCATAGATGATACAATTTTTCTAGTTGCATTTGAAAATATTAAAATGAAAAAGAGGCTAAATTAGGCTGTGCAAGCTTGGGTATGTGTTATAGGAAGGGCGCACAACCAGCTGTAGGGAGTTTTGGAAATCTATGGCGTTACTCCCCATGCTTCTTCTGGCTGATTTGGTTTCCTGTCTGAACAAGACCTCGAGGAGTTTAGCTTATATAAAAGACTCTCCCCCCTTATACAGAACGGAGTGAGGATCATAATGGGTGTTAGCTTTGATTCCCTGGCATTGCCTTCAGCCTTTTCAGTCTATTCTTACTGTGCAACTAATGCTCATATCCATGTTGTTCAGCTAGAAAAAGATCTTTTGAAAACTTGCCATACTAAAGCAGTAAATTAATATTTAAAATTAAAATAAAATATAGTATTATGGCCTATATATATGGCATATATTATTATGGTCTCAAGCTCCGCCAGGGGAGGTTTAGGTTAGAGATTAGGAGGAAGTTTTTCACGGAAAGGGTCATTAGGCACTGGAATATGCTGCCCAGGGAGGTGGTTGATTCGCCTTCCCTGGAGGTGTTTAAGTTACGAGTGGACGAGGTCCTGAGGGACATGGTTTAGTGTTTTGTGGGAGTGGTTGGACTCGATGATCCAGTGGGTCTCTTCCAACCCGGTGATTCTGTGATTCTGTGATTCTGTGATTTATGCATATTGATGACACATGATATACACGAATGTCAGGAAAGGACCTGAAATGGAAATTGTGACACAGGACCTAGACTCATCTCTCAGTATTTCTATTAGTTTCTTTTCATAAGTTGAGTAAATTGTTTAATTTCTCAAGGCTTCGACAAAATGCTGTGAGTCATTCTTTTTTATCTATATGAAATAACAGAAAGTGAAGCAGAGGGGAGCAGGATTGGGTACGTGTGACTGAGAGGATCATGCGTGTCAAAATGTACACTGAGAAATGGAGATTCGATGCTGAAAAATAAGAGCCAAATACCAGTCAAAAACTGCTCATGGTTCTGGAGTTCAAGACAGAGAATTTTTTCATGTAAAGGGAGTTACGCACTGTTTACTGCTGATTTTCTCCATATTCCTCTTGGAATATCCGAAAACTTTCTCCTTGCATATAGAGAACAAGTGGCATAACACAGGTGATGAGAACTGTAGACACACATTCCAGTGAAAGATATGTCTCTTTCTAGAGTATCTCTAGAGTTAAACTGAATCATGGAAGGATCCAAAGCTGGTAACTCATTCCTTCACTAGTTCTTCACTGACTGTTTAATGCTGTTAATTATTACTTTCTTGTGCTACTTCTTCAACTGGCATGATAAGGAAATAAAGTACAATATTTGGAGCACATAGTAGAAAGTGAAGCATTACTATTTAAGCATATTTTATATTTCATATGGTTTAACATCATTTTTTTCATTTCCTTTTCTGGCGGATAATGTTCTACTCTCAAATCCTAACAGGAGATGACAGTTTAACCAGACACTGCCAGGGATCTGCAGCCTGTGCAGTTTTCCATATTTTGACCAAAGCCAGGTTCTGGGAAGCTGCATAACACTCATCATGTAGCTCTTGCATTACCTCTGTCTGCTCTAACAGGCTGCCCAGGGAGGTGGTTGATTCCCTGGTGTCCTGGGTGGACGAGGTCCTGAGGGGCATGGTTTAGTGTTTGATCGGAATGGTTGGACTCAATGATCCGGTGTGTCTCTTCCAACCTGGTGATTCTATGATTCTATGATTCTAACAGGTTGGCAGTGTATGCACATTGCACTGGACCACTTCATGTCACAGTAGACATTCAGATGTGGGGTAACAGGGCAAAGGAGCAGCTCCTCATCCACACGTTTCCTGCTGTAAATTCACCTTTTAGTATGGAACAGGCCGGGCCACATGGAAGATGGGAGAGCTCTGTGATTCCATGCTCGATCGAAGAACATGTCAGAGTGCTGGTTGGAGATCGATCCAAAAAAATGTTGGGCGTTTAGCTCCGCTGTCAAAGCCTGTCAAGGCAAGAAGAGTGACTATCTGGATCTGCCTGCAATTAAATGTAAATTGGAAGGGTAATACCAGCTGCAATGGGAACAGAAGAGTGGTCTCTAAAGTTTCAGCAGTGCAGTTTGAATCTCAGTGCAGTTTGTAACACCGTTGACTTACTTTTCAAACGAGCTGTGCACCTGTATTTCTTATTGTTCTCTATTCTCTGTTTGAATTGTTTATTCACTTCAAAAATTATTTTACAGTTAGATGTAAATTGTGGCTTTCTACAGATCTAAAAAGGAAAAGGAGAAAAAAGTGACAAAATTATGTTAGCAGAGAAAGAAAATGAGTGTTACTGGAAATTTTTAAACTCTTGGTTTGTTCTGGTTTTGAAATAGGGTTCAGCTGTGTTTTCCCTACCAAATTAGTTCCTCCATCATCACAAAAAAGACTGGAAACCCAAGCTGCTTCCTGAGTTAATCAAGCAGGGGAGAAAGCACAACCAGAATCTTATCTGAGTTTTCCCTCTGGCTTTTACACCATACCATCCCTTTACTCCATAAACTTTGAGCAAGTTTAAAGGCTCTCCGGCAGCATAAATATAAGTGGGTTGCCTAAGATAAGGGACACTGCATGAAATGGAGAACATGAAAGCAAGCACACATCGAAACAGCCATCTGCTCAGCCTTGGAATAGGAACATTGCAGAGCTCATCTGTGCATTAGTGTTGCCATTTAATGCTGTTTCTAACAAAAAAAAGTTAATAAAATTCATGGCTGTAGCTGACTCACATTATAATGTCCTTCTACACAGAGCTTGTACCATTGCTCTGCGAATCCGTGCACAGAATAATAATACGTACCGTAAAGCCATCTGAAGAGTCTCAGGTTTCTATTGCTGCAGATAGGTGGACTCTGAGTTTACAAGTCAGTTTGAAAACCCTTCTGGATTGGCAGCAAGAAACAACCTATTTTCCTGAAGCAAACCGCAGCAGAAGTTGTCCCCGAGCCTGGGAGCCAGGTGTTCTTAATATTCAACAACCGTGCCAAGAGAGTAAGTATTGAAGAGAAGGTACAACACAAATGCTATTTACATCACTGGGAAATTGTTAAGAAATGGGATAGAAGGTCAATGGAGTCTTAAAACACCTCATCAGCATTATCTGTTTCTACTCTCAGTTGTTTTGTACATGGTGGTCCACAATGAAACCTTTCAACATTTACCTTTTACCTCAGAGTTCACTGGCTGTATTACTCACAGACAGAGGCAATGGTGAGCTAAGTTGATCTCACATGGCAAATATTAGTACCACAGTAAGGGTAATTACTTGCAAATAGATGCTGTGAGGCTGTTAAGAGCAAGCGTTGTATAAAAATAGTACAATTTAATCGCTTACCCTACAAATCATTGCAGTAATTTTCAAACTTTCGTGCCGCAGAGAGCTCATTTCTATAGGCTGCCTCTCATTCTAAAGCCTTTAAGGGATATATTTGCTAAGAGCTACTTCCACTTCATTTAAATTATTAAATTAGGTTCCTCAAACAAATATTGTCAGTAGTATCAGTAAGCAGTTCTTGTTTCATTTACTGAAGATGAAGCTGTGAATTCTCTGAAGTTAAAAACAGAGTGTTTTAAGATATGTAAAAATGTGGAGGGCACAATCCATACCAACAACCACTTTATTTGATGCTGCAAAGTGATCTTTTACCATAGACTTCCGGATAATAGTTTTATTCTTTATATAAACACAAAGATAAGAATCCAGAAATCTCTAAGTACAGAAAGACTGCAAAACAACTTATTTGACAGTTTACAAAACACTTTTGAGACGCGTTTTGTTTAAGATATTTAGAAACCAAACTATTCAACTGCATGATACATTAAGTAAGTGTTTGAAATATATGAAAGAGAACTGCAAAATGCCGGAATCTGTCAGATTTGGGGGACTGATAGTCTCTGTGCACGTCTGTGTGTGCATTCATGCCTATACTTGTGACGTCTTTGATTCAACTGCCAATGTAATTAACACACCGATGTGGGAGGTGGGGGCAGCGTTTATTTTCCAAATCACAAACTCCTTGTTGTTGAGCCCAGGGTTGTTTCATCTGGGTGTTTCTAAACATCTCATGCTGAACTATTTCATTTAGCATAAATAAGTAACTAACATATAAAAGAGAGGTTCTGACCCCGCACTTCCTTCTCAGATGAGCTCCAAATGTGAAGGATACTGGGCTCGGACGGGGAGCGTATGTCGCGTTGCCATGCCCGAGGCTTTTCATATATGTCCTCCTAAATGGCTCAGGGACAATTAGTTGTGAATCAAAGGCTCCTAAGTGCTTAAGCTGTGCTTCAAGATGAAACTCAGGCTCCTGAGCTACTCGGAACCTTTGGAAAATGTGATTCTTGCAAGGATGTATGTCCATCCATTCACAGTACCCCACACATGGAGTTCCAGCACTGCCACAGGGAGTCACAGGAACGAGGATTTAGAGAGGCATTCGATTGCTGGCTCTTGGGTTACATGACACAGGGCTGAAATCATAGTCCAAGGGACACCTGTGGTAAAACTCTCAGCAATTTTTGGATTTCATCAAAGGATGTGGGATGGAATTACAGGGAAAAATACCAAGCTTTGCATATCAGAGACATTCATAGACTGCAGTTGAATTCTTTCTCGGTGTAACATAAATAAATGAATTTGGCTCTAATAAAATGAATGTTGACAAATGCTTGTAACATTGGCAGTGGAGGATTTGTTTGAGTTTAGTAGATTAGCGTTTGCTACAAAAACTGATGAAGCAGGAGACCCAGGTTCCCTTTCTTCCTGTTTCAGGCAAATCGAATCTCTATCTGTCATCAACCACTAGCTGCTGGAATGGATAACAACTCTTGGCTTCTTTGTCCAGGACAAAACAATGAAAATGCAATAAATGCGATGTACTTTTGAAATTAATGTTAATGGAGAAATTGGGGATAACAGAAAGAAAGCCAAGTAGACACTTTTACTTACTTCTCTATTAAAGAAATATTTAATTATCCTGACTTTTACCATTCTCACTAAGAACAGGGAAGCTGGTGGAAATCTAAAAAAAACATTTGTGAAGCAGAAAATGCGTAAGTTTGTGTTCTTCAGATACAGCTTAACTGTGGCAGGGTTGAAGAAATTGCTGCAAATCGATATAATACGGGATTTAAACATGCAAATAGATTAAATGGATGAGACTACTAATTAATGAGTTAAACTGAAAAGAGAGACCTGAAGGTTATTCCTCCTTGTAAACAGTCCTCAACATAACTAGCAAATGAAGAATGTTTAATCTTTCCTCTCTCCACTGTGTAGTGGTGCCGACTAATCTATCACTGATGCGTCCTACTTGGCGCTCTGTCTGCTGCGAACTCAAAGTTTTTGCCGCTATCTTCTTGCTTAAAAGCCGCACAGAAGTTTATACATCAGTGCAAACAACGCTTAAATGTGCCCAGCTAATCACTGAAGGCATTGTCACAGAACAGAGGAGCGATGCAGACAGATCAGATGCTCTGGCAACAGTAGCATAATCCAATCATCCATTAACATAAATTAAAGCTACAATGCTGCAGGCCTCGGAATTGAAAATAAGTTGGAAACGTGGATGCTAAAAGGATGTGGGTTTGTGGGGAACTTTCAAAGCATTGTCCTACACAAACACTGTCTGCCTTAGCCGATGGATGGAGAATTTAATTTACCTAAAAATGGAGGCTTTGAAGAAGCCTACGAATACAGAGTTCAGCCTGGTGTTATGGGCTAGTGAAATGACTACATCAAGCCTCTGTGTTGAGATTGAAATAATAATGTAGTAACACTTTTTTCATATAATCTATTTTATTCCTTAAAGAAAGCCGTTATCCTAGAAGTAATGAAGGTGCCTCTTTGCTTTTTTGAAGCCTGCGCACTATGCTCAGGCTGTAGTTTTTCCTTCTGTGTTGCCTGCTAGTTGTTGTAGGCTTTCTGAAATGCTGAAAAGCAGCTCAGAGTGACAGAAAAGCAAATTCATGCTTCAAGAGTAGAAAAGCCTCTTTTCACAGTCCCATGTGTATCCAGTTTTGGGGTTTTTCTCTTTGTCTAAGATGTGCTATATTTTTATTCTCACGAGAAATATGACAGCAAATTTTTGTAACATGTGAAGTGGGTTGTACAAAGGGATTTCGCTGACTTGCACAGAGAGTGAAATTCTCTCTGCATCCTTGTGCCATAGGAAGTTTTCATTGTATCTGAAATTGTCAGTCCTCCTGCAGCCATCAAGCTATTTGAAAAACAAAATTCTAATTTAGAACTAAATGACAGATGAAACATTTGCATTTTGAAGAATAAACTGGCGGTATGAATTTCATAACCTCATTACTTTTTATGCATTTTAGTTGGAAGATAATGAATAAATTAGTTGTGCCAGATTCTACTTTTAATTTTTAAGAAGAATTCAAGATTCCATTGTATTATGAAACATCGCATCTAAATAGATTAAAGGAATCATAGAATAGTTAGTTGAAAGGGACTTTAAATATCACCCAGTTCCAGGCCCGGGCAGGGACACCTCCCACCACATCAGGCTGCCCAAGGCCACATCCAACCTGGTCTTGAACCCCTCCAGGGACGGGGCAGCCACAGCTGCTGGCTGGGAAACCTGTTCCAGGGCCTCCCCACTCTCATGGCGAAGAAATTCTTCCTGATGTCTAGTTTAAATCTGCCCCTCTCCAGTTTATATCCATCCCACCTCATCCTATCACCACAAGCTTTTATGAATAGTCCCTCTCCAGCCTTCTTGTAGGTCCCTTTCTGGTACCGGAAGGTCACTATAAGACCTCCTTGGAGCCTTCTCTTCTCAAGGCTTAACAAGCCCAAATAAATCAAAGCACTTACATTTAGACTTTTAAATAGGAAGATGACTCTCTTGATTAGCCAGAATTCCTGATAGTTGTCTCTTTACTGATGTAGCAATATCTGTATTTCCATCTATTTCTGATTTCAGTCTCCTTTTATTGGTGTCTCTTGCCACTCCAATGAATGTATTACCTTAAAAAAATGTGATATTTGAAATTATATAGAAATATCATGTATGTATGAGGTTATATAAACAGAATTAATGCTAACCAGAAGAGTAAAGTTATTCATGGACATTTTAGGAAAGTAGAGATGTTTCTCAATGGAAGTGTATAAATACTTTAACCTCAGTCTGTTCGTCTTAATAGAATTTAAAGTGTGAACTGAGATTTATAAAACTTTCCTTTTTTGGCTACTCTACCTGCTTTCATGTTGTAATTTCTTTTGAACTTAGCTGAATAATTTGAAGTCGCTCTCTGACTGTTTACTATCTTTCTGATTTCCCCTTGCTCATCTTATTGGACCTTATGAATATTTGAAGAGTGTCCCTCAGGTCGCTCTCCATCAAATGTTTATCATGTTGTTAATTGAATACCTTTCAATCTAGCACATATGCTCCGGGAGGTTTCTTCTGCTCTTTTCATAATCATTAACTAAAGAAAAATTAAAAATAAAAGATCCTTTATGGATGAGGAGCTCTGGTTTCTGTGCCTTCTAGCTGGGAATCGCAACTTCATTCTCTATTTGACCTAGAAGGAGTGCTTGATAGCACAGAAAGCCTATATTTGCTTTTCCCAACACTACGTGAGAGTTTCCCTCCTCCTTGTTACAGAATGTGCTATATAACATTTGACTGCAGTAACAGGATTGACAGACTCAACTTTTACGATCACTGGCATTCTGGTTTTGTTAAAGAGGAAGCTCAAGCCCAAACTGGAGTGTCCTACAGCCTGACTTTGGATGCACCTTATAGAGCAGATAGATTTCAAGGAGCAAGGAATGCATCTTCTGGCCGTGTGCTTGGGTAGCACTTCTGGTTTGGTGGCAAGAAAAAGAATTACTGATAATAAAATTAGTTATTTCTAGATAACTCTCCTTCCTGATATCTTTGTCATCTAAATACTGACCTGACCTGTCTCTGCACAGGGTATCAATTGAAAGTTGCACCAGATGCAAAATTCTGTATTTAGGAAGGGATAAAATTCAGCGTTCTTACATGTCTCCTGTAAGAAATAATCTGCCAAAGAAGTCTTAGCCGTGGGATTTATTAATGGTTATTTTAAGTGTGTTTTAACTACAGAAACAACACTGGGAACTACTTGGGTCAAAACTAATAAACAAACTAAAGGAAAATGTAATTATATGAATGATTAATAATAATAATAGCTTTCTTGTAGATAACTTCCTTGTCCTTTTGCCTTACAAAGACATACTGTTTCATAGGTCCCAAAAGCTTGAGGCTGACCAGCTGCGTGTACATTTAAGCAGTGAAACTTCTAAACATCTGAGCTGCCCTGTCATTTCTTCAAGATTTTTTAGCTGCCTGGGATTTCCATTTTCAGATTTTAGCCCGTAATTCTGATCTTGAACCCCTCTAATGGTTGTGCAGACCCCAGACCTTTTTCCCCCAAAGATGTAGGATACTTTTTCTTCCTTAGGCTTATAATCTTCCTGGAGCAAGACATCACTATTTCAACAGGAAGGCAATAAAACACTTCTGAACACTAGAAATGGCAGTCTCCCCTGTAATAGATTCCTATTTATTTTTAACAGAATCAATAGTCGCTTGCAAGTAATTGCATGCTGCAGTCTGTAAGTAAAGTAAGATTGAGAGTATGCAGCTGTCTCACGATTCAGGTCTAGTAATCTGATGAAGTCTGTGGCTACTGTCTATGAAATCCACAGTGCCAGCTCTTTCAGCAGGCTCGTGAGTGACCCCTTTCCAGATGGCTCCATATATCCCTTACGAAATCCATCAATACAGTCAACTTCCTTTGCCTAACCTCTGCATTGATTGAAGTTAAGTACTACATTTGCTAGTAAAACTCAATGAAGCTAATCATCACACAAGAGCAGCTCAATGTTTCCTGTTCAACAGACTTCAAAATACCTGAATATCATCATAATTGGTCTGCAGTTGAGTATATTTATGTCTTCATCTTAGAAGAGGATGAAGTGTCCCCTTTTGTACTCAAGTAACTCTCATCAGACACAAGTAAATCATGACTTATACTGGACAGTTGTTTTATATTATGAAGAGGCTGCTCGAATTAAGTGTCTTTAAATCTCAACCTAACTCTTCCTCTCCAGTTCCTTCACCCTACACGGTTGCTTTGGCATGGGTATTAGTGAGTTATATGCAAAATACATATTTTAAATATCCCCCTCCAATGATGTCACTACAGAAGCTTGAGCACTTTTTCTGATTGGAACCTGACTTTAATCAGCATTAGAACCTAAAAGGTCGAAATGAACAGCACTGTCAGCTTACAAAGCTTTTGCTTTCAGGAGAGCAGTTGCATTATTCATCCTGATTCTAATAAGATGTTCCCTTGGGACGGGTAGGGCTATACGTAACCCCAATTAAAATGCTATTACTGAAAAGAAACGCCTAAACAGGTATAGCTCTCAATTATGGAAGAATTTTTATTTATTTTGATTTATAATAAGAAAAACCTACCTATTGTGTGCTTTTAGAGTTTTATTACTTCAGATACAATAGAGGTATACAGGCTGTGCAATGGAATCACTAAAAGGATTGCAAAGAAGACAATGGAAAGTAAATGACTTGTAACACTAGTTTGTACATTGCATGAAGGCAACCAAAGAGAGTTTATGGGCAAATGGCATATTCTGTGCTGCATGAAATGATGTAAAGTCTTGGAGAGTCTGTCATAGAATCATAGAATCATAGAACAACCAGGTTGGAAGAGACCCACCGCATCATTGAGTCCAACCGTTCCTATCAAACACTAAACCATGTCCCTCAGCACCTAGTCCACCTGTCCCTTAAACCCCTCCAGGGAAGGTGAAAGGAGGCAAATGTCAGGAGGCAAATGTTAAAAGCAAAGCAATGCTGAGGGAAAAAGGACAGAACAAACTGAAGGATTAAACAGAATTCAAATCTTCTGTGAGCTATGGAGTAACATGTCACCCCAAGCCTTCTACTCTTTATTTTCAGTTGGTGAAAAATGAGTTAACAAAATTGCAAATATCCTAAGTTCATTTTTATTTGATTTACCTCTTTAAACAGAACAAAAACACCTCCAGCAGCAAGTCAAATCCTAATGAAAATGGTTCTACTTTGAAAGGAGTTATGTGAAGTCCTTCATTCAATGCCATTGCCCTTTTAAAATACATTGCAAGTGAAATGTGCAGAACTCAGGGGGTTTTGATAGTCAAAGTCATATTTAGGAAGTGAGTATTTTATATTTGTCTAGCTAGTCTATAACATAAACACCCATCTGCAGGGACTGGGAATGTGCTTAACACTCTAATTCAGAGAGTGGCACAGCCACAAGCTCCTGGGTGGAGTTGGGTGTTCTGTTGTCAATGCCAGCTGCTACACAGTTCTAGAGACAGAAATATTTTTCTTATGAGATGCAACACACGTGCTTCAGGTTACACGACATCTCATGAGATCAGTCTCCTAAAATTGCAAGTAGCCAGCTGAAGATATTTCATGATGTCCCAAATTTAAGGAAATGACTTATCAGAAGAAACATCTACCAGTTATTCTTGAAGACAAGAGACAAATGTACGATGATTGAGCTAAACTTAAAAATATTATAGCATAATAGCTTTTTCTTAATGAAAGGGTGATGACAAGGTATAGCAAGGCGAACATTTTGCTGGTAAACGTCTTGTATTTCCTTATCTTTGGAATCTGCTTCCTTCCTTGCTCTGACAAAGGCCAAGTGTTGANATGAAAATGGTTCTACTTTGAAAGGAGTTATGTGAAGTCCTTCATTCAATTCCATTGCCCTTTTAAAATACATTGCAAGTGAAATGTGCAGAACTCAGGGGGTTTTGATAGTCAAAGTCATATTTAGGATGTATTTTATATATTTATCTAGCTAGTCTATAACATAAACACCCATGCACAGGGACAGGGAATGTGCTTAACACTCTACTTCAGAGAGTGGTACAACCACAAGCTCCTGGGTGGAGCTGAGTGTTCTGTTGTCAATGCCAACTGCTACACCTTTCTAGAGAAAGAAACATTTTTCTTACGAGATGCAACACACATGCTTCAGGTTACACGACATCTCATGAGATCAGTCTCCTAAAATTGCAAGTAGCCAGCTGAAGATATTTCATGATGTCCCAAATTTAAGGAAATGACTTATCAGAAGAAACATCTACCAGTTATTCTTGAAGACAAGAGACAAATGTACGATGATTGAGCTAAACTTAAAAATATTATAGCATAATAGCTTTTTCTTAATGAAAGGGTGATGACAAGGTATAGCAAGGCGAACATTTTGCTGGTAAACGTCTTGTATTTCCTTATCTTTGGAATCTGCTTCCTTCCTTGCTCTGACAAAGGCCAAGTGTTGACTTCTAGGGAGTGTTAAATAGTCTTTTTTACTTATTTTTCAAGGAGAACTAAAATCATAGCTCAAATTGCAGGAAATGTGCGGTTCCATTTTCTTTTTGGAAAGTTTTATTTTTCTTGTGTTCCTTGAGTGATTTTAATTATAGTTTATTATATATAAAGTGAGTTCTTTTTATTTACATATAAGTTCAGGCACTGCAACTCATGAATGGAAAAAGAAAACAATTTATCAGCAATCGGAAGTCTAAAGCATAGTCATTCCTTTTACATACTGCTAGTAACACTTCAAATAAATAAAAAACCCAAACAACAGCAAAACACAAAGACTCTTTCTTAGAAAGGAAGTAAATTTCTGTGGTAATGTGCCAGCAAGATATCTGCAGCTAGTTTCTTGGTGAAAAAGTATTCAAACCTGGACATAATAAACCACTCTCTCATTTCTGGGTAATGATTTTCCCACGTCAAAATCCTCTTTCATATTTCAACCACGTGTAATCGAGCACCAGTTTAATGCCATGGTGTCCATCATCGCATCATCATCATACTTATTTGCTTCAGTGTCAGCTGTTTCACTAGCAGTTGAAACCCGCAATCTTTTACTTGCTGCCTCCACCAATACTTGGAGTGAGATTAGTCCCGCTGCCATTCAGAGATGATGAAAGTGTTTCTAAGTTCCAGAAGGGAAACAAATGTAAATTGTCCCTGCACTAATGAAACTACTAACAAAAGCTATAACAAACTTCATAGAATCATAGCATAGTTTGGGTTGGAAGGGACCTTAAAGATCATCTTGTTCCAACCCCAGTGCTAAGAGCACCTCCCATCAGATCTGGCTACCCAAGCCCCATCCAACCTGGCCTTGAACACCTCCAGGCATGGGGCAGCCACAGCTTCCCTGGGCAACCTGTTCCAGTGTCTCATCACTCTCATGGTGAAGAAGTTCCTCCTTATGTCTAGTCTAAATCTGCCCCTCTCGTTTATATCCATTGTCCCTCGTCCTATCACTACTCCCAAATCCTTCCCTGCATGACTGCTCTCAAACTCTCAAAGTTTACTTTCTTTCCCTTGCAGTGAACTTGAGAATATAACGGGTGGGAAGAGGATGGGAAAGCTGTAGAAGCTGCAGGTTTGCACTGCTTCACTTGCTAAACTGGCAAAAGAACTTAATTAGAATTCTGCATAACAGCACATCTATTTAACGCCCGTTTTCTCATGAAAGTGTTACTGCACTGTGCTTTTCTGACATCCAACAAATACCACAGTTGTATTAGAAAGAAGAACATGAATATTCAAATAATGAACAATATTGAAAACTTGGTAGTAATTTAACTAAATAGAAAAGTTAGTCAAATAGCAGGAGAGAGGAGGAAAAGTTTTAATTCCTTCTAAAATGTAAGAATTTTTCAAACTGAGAATGTTTTTAAGCAGTTACTTTGAATGGCGTATCATTTTTCATATGCTCATGGAATCTAACTGTGACTCTTGTTATTACATAAGAAAACCTAAATCAATATAAGATAAGATATCCAGTTGATTTGGCTGAAAATTCATGACTGTTTGGTAGCCTTTCAACCATTCAGGTGTCCTTGCAGAGCATAAATTCCTCTCTGAACAAGCCATAGCCCTTTATAAGCCTCAGATTTGGATGACCATAGTGTATTTATACGCCTGGAAGTACAAAATAGGAAATATTTTGTGCAGACATTCCGATGATTCCAGTTCCAATGGTCAGGTTTAAAGTATAAGTATTTATGTACATATTTGTACCAGTTCTTGAAGAAAACACTTTCTTTTTCGGTGTTTATATACCAGACTAGCCATGTTTCAAAGCAATATTTTATTTGAAAGATACTAATTTTGGCTGTATAGCTTCTTTAGTATTTACAATACAACAGCTTTTCTCTATTGCATTTTAGTATATGTTAATAAAACAACAAGGATAAGAATAAAATCATTTTAGGTAGCAGCATTCACTTGTTGATTTAAAGCTATTCTGTGCCACAAAAATAATGCAACCTTAAAGATCCAGTGTGTCCAAAGCAAAGCTGTGTGCCAAAGGCACTGACATTAAAGCTATGTTCAGTCACAGGGCTTTTTGCTTATAAAATACATTTTTAGGCATGTTGAACAGCTACAGTGTGAACAAGGAATAGAGGCACAGCATCGTATTTCTTTCTTATTTAAAGTTTCAAAGCCAAACACATGTCTTATCTGTATTTAAGCGAAATAAAATTGTGATCGGAATACTGCAATGAGTTAATGAGATTTAGCTCATGTAATAGCTAAAACATCAGCACAGTATGTTACTCTTTCACTCACTGAATTTCAAAGCAGAAAGCGGAGGTCAGTCTAGATCTGTTTATTGCATTTGGCCTAGAGGAGAACGTCCATCAAGCTCAGTCAGCTGGGTCTGAGCCATCCAATAGCAGAGCCTCCAGTCTATTCCACAGAGCGCAATGGCCCAGTGAAAGACTGGTCAGTTCATCAACAATATCTGAGACCAGAGGAATGCATCAGAGCAGGAAAATATCCCGGAGAGGGCAGAGGTGTTTGTACAATAGCTCAGGTTACACCTTCCGTTCCATTTCTGACACAACCTCCATCCTAACCTTCAATCTTTAATCCTTCGCACCATGCTAAAATTACATTTCTGAAGACCAGGGTCCAAAAGGTGTTATATAGGTGAATATGAAACATATACATTAATCTGCCATCTAATAGTGGACAGGAAAAAGAACTCCCTAATAACCTGGGTCAAATGAACGAAGGAAGACGTATTTGCCTGCCATCTGTTAATGTAAATGGTGCAGCTAATTTAACAGTATTAGACCTGAATCATCATGCTATTATTCCGGTTTTACATCACTCTGAAACTGGAAGTGAATCATTAATATCAATGAAATTATACTAGTGTCAGCCATGGAGTAATCTGCACAGAGGATCGGGTTCATTAATTTTAATAATTTATGATACAGTGTAGGCTACACAATTTTACTAAATCTACTTTTATTTAATGTGACCCACTGATCCCTGCATGTATTACAATTCATCCAGTGTATTTGATATTTCTATTATAAGTCGTTTCTCAGGAAGAATGACTTTTTTACCAGAGTGTACCAACTTCTGAATTTATCTGGGAAGACCACTGACCCAATCCTTGAAATGTTAACTAAGGCAGTAGCTGCTGTGCCATGAAGGCATCACCATGAAAAGATGAACTTTCCGGGCTGCAATGGTAGTTTGAATTCTACATATAGAGCACCGAGTGATATACCGAAGTCAAGAGGTATAAATGAAATGCAATAAATGGAGCACCTAAAAAATCACTCACTTAAGTATCTCACTTAAGAAAATATCTGAAACAAATTTTAATTTCATATTTTTACCTTTCAATCTTTGAAAGATTTAAGTGAATGAAATTTGCTTTTGATCACAATATTTTACTATCGTTAATGTAATCTTATAAATAACATGAAATAAATTATATAATAAGTATAATAATACATTTAAAGTTTAAATAAACTTTTAAAGTTATATGCAGATTAATAATAGGAAAAAAATGCATTGAGATTTCATAGTCATACCTTTCAAACAGACTTTTTTGTAGGAACTACTAATTTTTTTTAAATGGTTGATGGCAATTAATTGATGATGATGATGATGATGATCTTAACTGATGATTTTAAAATGACTGGTAAGATCCTCACGTGATAGACTTCGACATCTCTCTGCTGATCCAGTAAAAATACTGAGGGATTATGCAGTTGTGGTGTCTTGGAATATTGCTTTACTCAGAGCAGCTTCTGATTCACTTTCCATCTTGTTTGGTGCTGTTAGCATCAGCACATGAGAGGGTAGAAACCGAGGAACAAGAGCTCTATGAGTACAATTAATCAGGAAATTATCTACAGAGTAACTATGTCTTTAATCTGTAATAAACTTGGCAGAAAATCTTGCTTCAGCTTCCTTGCAGACAAAGTATAGATCACTTATGCACTGCTAAAGTTTCAACTGTGTCCCTAATCCAGTGTTAACACGTTGGGCTACCAAAATCCAATTCAATACACAACAGCTTGTTCAAGGCTGTCAAAGCACTGGACAGCATCCCTTCCCATCATACTGAAGACACTTACGACCTGTACATCCCTGTATCCTGAGTATAAGGTGAAGACATAATCTTCTGCATCTGAGTTTGAAAATGTGGTTAGTTAGTTTTCATGCTGTAAGTAGGTGACAAATATAGAAAGCCAACTCAAGAAATCACAGTCTGGATGGAGTACTGGAGTACCTGCATTGAATTGGAATTCTACTGCAAATCTACCCTCTTCCTGCTCTGGGGAAGGCTCCTGTCCTTGCAGTCAAACCAACAGAAGAGCTGGATGCGTGTCTGTGTTTCTGCCTCTCCAGTGTACAGCTGCGTGCCCTACTGCACATCCATCCTTGCTGGTTGTTGTTGCTAATACAAAATAAGCTCAAATATGCTTAATTATCAGCAGATGGTAGCTAACTTTTTATGCCTTAGAGCTACTGGTGCAGGTGAATGTTTCCCTCTGAACGCAAGCAGTCTGTATTTCTGAGGGAATCTTTCTGGAGCTCTATTTCTTAGGTTATACACAAAGGATTTAGCTGAGTATCAGGTTGGTATTCATGTGATTTCACCCCATGGCTGCAGTATACCCAGATACCCTGCTACTTCAGCACCCTTTTAATCTAATAGATTTACCTCCACGGTATTTACTTATCTGGGTGCCAACTCAGCAAATCTCTCAGAATAACAGGGCAGTTACTGTCACTGTCCTGTTTGTGCTGTAGAATTATTATAAATACTGCTTTATGCCCTTTCCGTGCTTTGGCTGATGCCTGCATTTATAGGGACAGAATGACATTTAGCAATATATCTTGCACCCTGGCACTTTTAATTAGTATGTCAAACTTGTGCTTGCTCTTCTGTTTCCAAAGTAGAAGCACTTTGCTCATAGTTTGGTGTCAGAATGCATGAAACCTCCTTGGCATAATGTGAATTAGAACCAGCAGTAAAATGAATGAATGATTAGCGTTGGGCATGGATCCAGTGTTTGACATTCCACTCATTAGAAAGTCTACTCTAATTAACGTAATTGGAATCTACTGGGTGTGCCATTGATGGATTTGCCTGTTACCATGATTTTGTTTTATGTTCCATCAAACTCATTGGTGAAAACATGATGTATGCTGAGATTACTTTGTAA